>JAGDQP010048842.1:1318-14648 GCA_022664845.1 Lepisma saccharinum
CTGTTCTTCACACCTCAAGACCCCCCTCTGCACCCACGAAAGGTTATGCTCTCTGTATGTTGGACTTGTCGCCAAGTGGTGCATTACCAGCTCCTTCCACCTGGTCAGACCATCACTGCTGACCTCTACTCACACCAGTTGTAAAGCGTGCTCCGTGCATTGCGGTAGAAGGAGCCAGCATTGGTGAATTGCAAGGGTGTGCTGTTCCTCCGCAATAATGCCAAGCCACATATAGCAAAGAGGACCCGGGAGACCCTTCAGCAACTTGGCTGGGAGATACTGTGCCATGCACCATATTCACCGAACCTTGTACCAACAGATTATTACCTGTTTCATTCCATCGACAACCACCTCCATGGGAGATCCTTCGTCAACGAGGTAGACCTGCGGAACACACTCACGGACTTGTTTGCCTCGAAGACCGTCGACTTTTATCACCAGAGTATTGTGCAACTGCAGGAACGTTGGCAAAAGGTGTTGGATGCTGATGGAGCTTACTTCGAAACCTACAGACACTGTATTGCTCTTTGTTTATCACTGTTCTAGAACGGCAAAAACTATTTTGATTACCTTGTAAAAGATGAATTTCAATCTGTTTCATGTCCCTTGTATACAATACAGTTATATTGTTACAGTATATTCGTGAGAGAAGACTACAACGCAAAATAGATTATACATCTTTCTTTGTCTTTGGTCCTCAGCATTAAAATACGTTCCTGCAGGAGTTCAAAGTGCGGGAAGTACTGTCAACTTTCACCGAACATCTAAACAAGCGACTTCCCACAAAACAAACCAGGCTCTCTCGCAGTGCTCCCACCTAGGAATAGCTGTATCGGGAGGTAAAATAACCCACAAGTAACGCCACCATGCAGCACTCTCATCATCCCCATGACAGCCATGTTGTCAATTACCCGATGGGATGATATATCAGAGTGCGGTGGCAAATTGGCGGGGTCTAGCAGTCGAACCACACCCCCAACTGTATACCGTCATGATTCCGTGTAGCTGGGAATCACCTCTGAACCACTTGCGATAGTCTACCACGTAGATAGGTATTGGTACCTTAAATCAATTCATTGAGCATCAAAAATGCAGACTTAGTGGACGTGATGGTCCAGCTACCAGAAATCCGAACGTCGGTCTACAACCATGTAGCAGCATTTTGCTCATAGAGACCAACCTTGCTTAGCATCATGTAACATGTTCATGTTTCTAACTTTCACCTGTTCTTTTTTGCAGGACCTTGAAGTAAAAAACGTGCTGTGATTTGATGAAAATGGAGAATTGGAGTATCAATCGGTGATCAATCTTCACATCAAAAGTATTATATATTAGCATCTGAAATCCACAAAGATACGTTCAATGCTTTACCTGAGAATACTCCTTCATATGCCACAGTCAAACGCTGATTACGAGAATGCAAGCGTCGTAGGATCAACAACTGCCACCACCAACATTGGCCTTGTTGTGGACATAATCATGCAAGATCACTGAATGTCAACAAGTCAAGTAGGAGACAGGTTTAGCATGTCATAGAAACGAAAAGATGAGCTGGGCTTTTCACAAGTTTCCTTTCGATAGGTCTCACATCTTCTGAGAAGAAGCACGAACCATGTTAATGAACAATTTGGAACTCTTTTAAGCTGATGTTGACAATTTTCTTGCTCGATTGATTACTATGTTCTATTCGTTACTTTAAACAAAAGAACAACAGAAGTAATGAAAGTAATGATCTCCCACATCGAAGAAGGCCAAGGTCGCGTCTTCAGCATGGAAGGTTATGGCATCAGTGTTTTGGAATTTCGGCGGTGTGATGCTGATTGATTAGCTTCAAAGGGATTAAATCATAACCGGAGACTACTACTGTGACCTACTGAAACACCTCGGAGAGAACACAAGAAAAGAGTGGAGGTATGCTGACCAGAGGAGTCCTCATCACTCAGGACAATACTCCAGCTCATAACTCAGCTGTTGCCATGAGAACAGCCGATGACTACATTCCAAATTGTTCCTTACCCACCCTATTCGCCAGACCTGGTCACTTGGACTTCCACCTTTTCCCCCAGGTATGAGGACATCGTTATCTGTCCAATGACGAAACCGTAATTGAAGCTGTAGAGAAGGTCTTAGGGTTTCATTACGAAGAGTTCTTTCTTAACACCGCTGAAGCAAGTTTGTTTCCCTTGAGGGAAATTACCTAAAAAACTAAAAGCATTAAAACAAATCTGCAACTTCTTTGAATTTCTTAAGGCTCAAAACTTATCAGTCACATTTTTGTATTTCATCAGATATCAAGAGTTCACTTCAATATGTCTGCTGTTCATTAACAAGTAAATCCACTTTGTGACTTTGGCTTTCATAACATCGCCACTTCAACAGCTTAATCTCCCTAGCAACGTGACATTAATCAATAGTTTCTGCTTGCTAATAATTCACAGAATATTACTTGATTCAGCTTCGAACCACATGAATTTTTTTATTGTAGATTCAGAACGTTTGATAAAGAGCATACTACTGCGAGTGGTGAACATATTGCAGTGTGCCGCCTGATGGAACTGATGTTAATATCTTAATGGACAAGATCCAAGTGGATCTTAAACACTATGATCAATAATTCAGAATGAAACTAGGAATCTTTTGAATACAAGATGAGTCACTTAACCAGCTTACGTAGCAAAGAATCTAAGAAGTTATAGAACACTTTAATTTAAAGAAGAGTAGGTTTTCAAGTGTACTAAGCTCATAGGAACAAAAATTCCAGGCAATGTGGCCAATTTATATGTATTGTCACAATCCAGTTATATGTTTCTTTTGAGCTAAATGCACACATTAGTCGAAACAGCTCTATGTTAATTTGTTCTGAATGCTGGGTTTGTGACGTTACAAAATAGTTCCACAGCCACAATCTCGCATGTGTGTGTACTGTATGAAGAACAAAAAGATAATGAAAGAGAAATTCATTTCTTTTTAAGTTGATTTTTTAACATTTGCTATGAAATGTTTACTCGACTTTCTACATCTTCCGGTTCTTTTTCCCCAGCTCGTTTACTCAGAGGTGTAAATAATACCTTGACTGATGTCAGTTGTAAAGAAACTTCAAGGTATGGCATTAAAAAGTTCGTCAAACTGTAAGTTCCTTCACAAACATTGGTACTAAGCATCCAAGCATCCACCTTTTAGTTGCTTAACGTTTGATTCCAACATAATTATAAGCTACCGTTCATTAGGTTTGGTTCATTTAATCTAACGATCCATCTACATCTACATAAGTAGCCATGAACCACATGGAATTACATGGCGTCCAATGGAATTACATACTTTGTTAGTTTTCATAACATTTGTAGATCTTCCTATCCACATACGCTTCCACCAGGTACAAATAACTTGAATAGCATCCAACATAACAGACATGGCTGCACCAAAAAATCAGTAAACTTGAACATATAACGCCTACTATTATCAACGAATAATATAGAAACGTTCTATTGTTTCATGTAAGAACACAGTCAGTAGCAAGTCTTGTATTTTAGATTCTTTCATTGTAAAACTGAATGTGTGGCTATTCTCCACATAAAAGATCACAATAAATCCAATAAGCTTTATTAACAGCTTTATTTAGATTAACAGCTAGCTTCTATTCCATTCTTCCTAATAAGTAACTAATAAAACACAGCTTAAATAAGTACTAATCTTCTTATTTTTGTAACTAATATTTATTTACATCGTATACACTAGAGCTCATACAGAAACTAGCTGGGCTTTAGAACTAAGATTCTTAGACTGGGCTTTAGAACTAAGATTCTTAGACTGGGTTTTAGACTTTAGACTAGCAGGATTGTCTTTTCCTTCTTAGACTGTCCGTCCCAAGATGAAGGCGATTGATGTGCTGCCTAGGCAAACGTTTTTTTTACACGCAGCCTCGCAGGCAAAGTAAAGTGAATCGATTTCAATTTACCATTGCTTTCAATCCATGGATTTAGATACAGAAGACGGATCGACTGGCCCAATACAATTAAGCTGGGTCAACCTTGACGCCAGTTTTCGATTAATCTTGCCTAGTGAATTGGGATTTACTTGCGTCTTATTGGTTGGCCTATGCCTGGGTGTGTGGAAGCAAAGAATGGATGAAGATGTTCCGGTAGAAGATTGTAATATTTTAAATAAGGTATTGTACGGAACGTGATGTTCAGTTGTTTTTCTTAATAAATTTCACCTTACAGGTGATCATGGCTTGTGCTGCCTTCAATTTCGGGTCACTGGAAGTAGATCCGTCTCCCGTATCAAGATACATGCTTTCAATCGGCTGGAGATATAACGTTTGAAGGAAGGATGGTTGTAAGTCCACACGTGTCCTCACCCGGGTTGATCAGAAGTCCACAAGTTCGTTCATCTGCGAAAACACAAGTTTCTACCAACTCGATGCGTAAGATGTTGAATTATGTTATTAATTGTAATAATGACAACAAAAACGACCGCCATTTTGTTTCAAGAAGGAGGAATTAATTGAGATGCTAGATTATCTATGGAGACGAATGCGGTTGTGGAGAGGAGTGGGAAGGATAAAACGGATAGAGTGAGCGATTAAGAAATACTGAAAAACAATAGAAGGGCCTAATAAGAACCATAGCACAGAACCAAGGTTGGATTGGCCGTGTTCTAGGAAAGGATTGTTTACGTGAAGACTAAAGGGGTGTGTGTGCAATATTGAAGGAGGGAGACAGTAAAGAGTTTGAAATATAGATGTGAGGAAAGTATTGAGTTGCCAGGAGGCACGAGAGAGAGAGAGAGAGCGAAGAGAATGATTATGATGAGGAATAAGAGAAAATTTTTTTTGACAATTTCATTGTTCTCGTTACCTACATCAGAACCCTGCGCTTATGAGAGCAGCCATTTCTATCCTTTGACTACAGAGAGTAAAATATTTCCAACACTTTCAACAAGGTCAACACATTCTTCGTGCTAGGAGAGGTCAGAGTTCCTCCCTCACCTTTAGGTACGTCTGAAAATGAAATATTAACAGCTGGACAATACAACAATTATAATCTACTTACATCCACTTTCTCGCCCATCTTTTAACCTCATTTTCAACGTAGTGGAATCTCATAAAACAGTACCAAATTATATCCCCCTCTGCTTTCGAGTGAGTATTAAGAGAAAGTAACTGGTCATTGTTGTTCCAAAAACTCAAGACCTCTTCTAATATTTTTGTAAGTGGGAGAGATCGTCTACACCAGTATGTATACACCCGACACAAGAAATACACTTAATATAATGAATAAAGTAGGTAAAAGGAGCCACTCCTATTAGAAGATCAGATAACAAATGGGCATAATACATATCTTGTTTGCGTCCATAATATCCACCCAGATATTTTGCAATATATTTTTTCTCTTCCTTTCTTCATGGATTAAAAAGAAGGTGTGACCTTCGTTGCCATCATCCTCTGTGACCCTGTTCCTCACCAGAAGGCATTATTGTTCCACCCTGTAGGTAAGACAGAGAAAGGAGGCAAAGAAAGG
This sequence comes from Lepisma saccharinum, assembly GCA_022664845.1. NCBI lineage: Eukaryota > Metazoa > Arthropoda > Insecta > Zygentoma > Lepismatidae > Lepisma > Lepisma saccharinum. The sequence goes on from JAGDQP010048842.1 coordinate 6,838, forward strand.
CATCTCTTCCTCTGACAGTGGTGCCAGGTATAAATTAGGGAAAGTACCAAAAATAGATTCTTGAAATGCCACATGCAAAAGAAGTGGCCAGATTTCTTTAGTGTGTGATGATACAAATATCATGACAGAATGATATTATGATATACTATACAATTAGTGAGAAAAGGTTTAATAAAATTAAATAAATAAAAAGTAGAATTATAAAGCGCGAACACCATTTCAATTAATAAGACATATTAAGCCTTGTGAGAAACAAGAAGAAAAGAAGAGAAGGAAGAAAAGGAAAGAGATCAACAGGTTGGATTAATTACATCATGGATTTAGATACGGGAGACGGATCGACTAGCCCAATACAATTAAGCTGGGTCAACCTGACGCCGGGTTTCGATTAATCTTGCCTGGTGAATTGGGATTTACTTGGGTCTTATTGGTTGGTCTATGATTGGGTGTGTGGAAGCAAAGAATGGATGAAGATCTAGCTAAGGAAGAGAGGAGCAAGATTGGAATATTTTAAATGTGGTATTGTACGGAACGTGAAGTTCAGTTGTTTATTTTTAATCAATTTAACCTTGCAGGTGATCACGGCTTGTGCTGGTTTCAATTTCGGGTCACTAGAAGTAGATCCGTCTCCCGTATCGAGATCTATGGGATTACATAATGAGGTTGGCAAAATGGCGGCTTAATAGAAGAAAGCTGCTGAAATTACTTGTGTTAAATTTACATAATTTCAAAAGTTTCTCGAACACCATTTCAAGAAAATTTATGTTGAAAAGTTACATAGTGTTACACTGCTTCATATAACAGTTTTTCAACAAAATATTCCAAATTAATAGTGATAAATACATAAAAAATGACAGTGACTAAGAGTATATAGAGTGACCGACTATGGCGGACAGTAACCATAGCAACTAATAAATAACTGACCTTAAACATCAGTTATTATGAACGATAGCCTGTAAAACAGTATAAAATAACAAATACTATTATAAAACAGCAATTATTAAAACGAATGCGCACTGGATGGACAGTTTTAGCAATTTCCGCGAAAGATTACACAATACGAATATGAATAACGATAGGATTGGTAAGATGGCGGCGAACTAGAAGTTGGCTGCTGAAATCTCCTGTGCATTTTTTACAATATTCCAAAGTTTTTTCGACCTTTCCTCCAAGAAAATTTACTCAGTAGTGTTATAAAGTGTTGCAGTGTTTTATATAATAGTTTTACATCATGAAAATCCAAAATTAACTGTGATAACAACATCAAATGCGACCGTGACAAGAGAGTTAAGAGTGACTGACAGCTATGGTGGACAGAAATCATAGCAACCAATAAATAACTGACTTTAAAACATCAATTATTAAGACTGTTAGACTGCAAGACTGTATTATATTATAAATATTATTATAAAACAGCAATTAATAAAACGGAAACGCAATGGATGGGCATAATTAGCCATTTCCGCGCTAGATTACAAAATACGAATACGATTACATAAAAAATAATACGAATACGAATGGGAATATACTTGGAACTTAAAAAATAGTGAATGTTGAAGAAATTACTTTTAAAAGTAAGTGATTACGAACGATTTATGGGTTTAATATATTACTAATGTGGTTCAAGAGTTCTAGAGATTTGCTCAAGGTACTAATTTTATGTATTCGTCGAAATTGGTGAAAGTTAAATGGATTTATGAATTTCTTAACATGAAGGTTTAAGAATACATTTTCAGACATGGAAATTAGGTGTTTTTTTTTACATCTTTGGATTTGTGTAGATTAACGCTTAGTGCTTCAGAATCATGAGAAATTTCACTTATGAAGTTAACGCTAAATATAGAAGTGGAACTTCACAATAGTAATAGTGCTACCACAAATAATAATAATACAAGGTAACTAAAAAATCTTGCCGTTTTTGCCGTCGCATCGGAAGACATGATCACGTTTTGGATTTTATAAACTTGAAGAACCTGCAAATCAAAACGGGCCGAAGTTATTAGTTACTAAAGGACCAAAATATAGTTTTTGAACAAGGCTTACAACTAAAGAAGTATGGTGAACGGGTAACCGGCAGCTGAGAACCGCGCAACTCTAATTTTGACCAAAAAATGATGAAAGCAGTTTTGTACAGCATTCGGAAGACCTCACATACTGTTGCTCGATTCTTGTTGTAAACATGTCCATAATTTAAGTAAATGAGTCTATTATGTACTCCATTATAATTTAAGGTAAAGCTAAGAGAGATTGCGCAAAATAAAAAAAAAATCACTAAAATTGTAATTTTTACGCAAAATATATTTTTCAGTATCTCATACACAATTACACACTATTAATCTTTGTTATTTTTCATTGTATGCTTATTGATAATGATTTTCCAAAAACCTTTTATTTGCGCTATCTCTCCTACTAGAGTACGTAAGATTGCGCACATGGGTAGGAGAGACTGCGCATGGGAATAAGATAACATTCCATGGTACGAACCAAATAGAAGCTACTTTTTGTTATCCAAAATATCATAAATTGTTGTATTACAAAAACTAATTAGCTAATGACCAGCACACTGCGTTAAACACTATTTCTGATATAGAATTAGCTCAGATACTCCTTGATTTATATAATTAATATAACAGTAAAATATTTCCTTTGAAAAAAATACACAACGTTTTATGAAAAAAAAAAATGTAGATGCAAAAATATGATGATAAGTTTCAGCAACCACCTTCTATCAACACATGACTTTAACTGGAGAGTTTGCCAGTAACGTATTCGCTTGTCCTTCACTCGCAACACGCGGGTGTCATTTCTTCCCGTCTTTCCGGGATGTGCGCAATCTCTCCTGGCTTTACCTTAGTTAAGTTTTTCCATTTAGTTTCTATGTGAAAGGAAGTTATTTTCTTTTTTTCTCGAAACAATGATTTGTGACTTATTCGTTTCTACCTCTCAGGTACATAACTGTGTCCTGATTTAGTAATCAAATATCAAAATTGGGATCACTGCTCTTTTGGATAAGAAAACAACGAAATTATGCTGCACTGCTCTCCACCTATGTATCTCTCCATTCTTTCCGTCTCTTGAACATCATTATGTATCCTGCAGCCGCTGCCCAAGCGGCCTTGCTCCACTTTTGCGTGGTCTTTAATTCGAAAAGAAAAGGGTTCGCTTACTTTCTTCTCACGCATTGGGCTAAGTAAGCGAGGGCGTCATGTCTTCTTCAACAAGACAACAGAGTTTCACTTCCTTCCTTCCAAATACCACAAGGGTCAGCAAACTAAACAAACTTCACTCTCACATTCGAGATGACATTTGCAGCGAGACAAGTGGGAGTAATAACGAACAATGTTGCCAGGTATGATTGGATGCAATAACTCAAGTCTTTACTTTGTCACGTTTCTATCTGCTCATTTTTACCTCGATTAGCCCACAGTCCGTGTGGATCAACGGTTAGAGCGCTCACCTCTGGCGCTTGGGTTCGTCGGTTCTAATCCTGCTCATGCCATGTGGGCTTTGTGGTGGACAAACACCGTGTGCGTGAGTTTTCTCGGAGTTCTCCCGTTTCCTCATTCCACCAATCATCATCCATCCAGCCTAAGCCGAAGTTGCCTAAAGCCCTTAAAAATTAAATTTAAAAAAATCAGAAGACAATGATAAAACACCATTGATTCATATTGACCAAAGATCTTCCCTTCCCGGCCATTCGTAGCATATTCGGGATATGCTAGAAATATTCCCGTAGGGACATGAAGATGATGATACGTGTTCTGCTCGGAGGACCCGAAGGACAAGGTGCAGTTGCGATTTGCCATTGCCCTCCATCAATGAGTCGCCGTGGTTCAGACGGTAGCGCGTCTGACTACGAATCGGGCGGCCCGTGTCAAATCCCGGCTAGGACACTGGTGACTTTTTTCATAGTGTTCGCATACCTGGCGCTCTGAGGTGCACTTAGCTTCCTATCCAATTGAGTACCGGAATGTCCTTGGTATTTCTGGTCGCCTTGGGAAGGTAAAGGCGGTCGAGCGTGAGACTGACCACCCCACCTCAATTAGTACCGTAGGTCAAGAAAATGTGGAGCGCGGGGATAGCTTTACCTTATGTTTTATTGCCTTCCATCAATGTCCAAAAGACGAGATACATTTTATAGTGTGCTTCGAGCTACTCGTATCGCCACTGGGCGAAGCCGAATTCAGGAGAGCTACAGCCCGCCGGGTGTCCGTGCGGTCTGCGGCGGTAGGCCAACGACTCGAAGGTTCCGCGTTCGAGTCCCGGAAGGGGCATGGGTGTGGATTTTAATAGTTAAGGGGCAAATCGTGACGGGCCGAAGTCCAAAGTTACTAGACTGGCCCATATAAAAAATAAAATAAAATAAAGCAGAGCTAAAAAGGCGCAAACGTTGGCCCCACCGAAGGTAAATCAGTAATCTATGTAAAGGTTTACCATAGGTAGGTGGCATGAGCCCTAGCATAGTCAAAAGCCCAGGATCACCAAATGGCTTGAAGCAGCACTGCCACCGGGTATCGAATCTTGATTGGTTCAATGAATTTTGAATTTGATTTAAGGCCTTTAGACATCTTTGGCGCAGGTTGGTAAGGAGATCTGGGAAAGAAATCGACCAGAGCCTAGTTTCAAAGCACAATCCCGGTATTTGGTGAGTGTCATTGGGGAAAACCCCTGGAAGAACTTCAGTCATGATAATTGACAACTGCGGGATTGATTCCAGAACGAAATCAACAATCTACCAACCAAGAGCAACAGCCGCTTGGTATGCTTGTTTCTGTTGGGCCGTACGATAAAGCAGTTAAAAGTTTCAGGTTGCGAACTGTCTGAGAAATTTTAGCAGTTCGAAGAACAGTAGTTTCGTAGATAGTGATACGCATCTTTCTCGAAGGTAAGTGGAATATGTCTGTTTTCTACTAGTTAAAAACACCAAAGGTTTTTATAAAGCTTCAGTGCTTAATTCTGACTTTGGAAGCCAACACTGTTAAAAAATTTCGGTCACTTTCCTAGAGTCAGGCAAATGATAGGAACATAACTTCAGATAGATTCTAAATCTGACTTATTAAACACTGTACTATGACCTTTTCTCTGGAGAAATACAGATGAAATGACCTTATGACGCAATGAATTTGTATTTTTTTAAAAATCCTTTTAGTAACTCAGAGCTTCAGTTCTTTTCATTCTCATTCTTTTTTCCTGCAAGGAAATATAAAAATGTCGCTTAACTCATATTGGACAGAATATTCCAGAAATATCGTGCCGAACATTCAGATATTTCAGAATGCTCTTCGCATATACCACGAATATTCCTATTTTCCCACGGATATATTCAGAACATATCGTAATGTATGTGAATAAGACGATATCTCAATATCGGTTTGAAGTTCAGACAAAAACATGGAATCCGGAATTGAATACTACACCTTCAGACTGCGAAGTGTTCAAAGTCCGCGAATGGTTGATATTTTTTTTAGAATTTCGCTTTCTATGTACGTAACGGTTTAACTTCCAAGGTAGCATGCCATCTTGCAACAAGGTTGTCAGCTACTTGATTTGAGCTTTTCAAACCTGATATTGTGTTTAACTTGATCAAGAAACAAGTATATCGGAACAAAATTGTTGGTAGTTCTTATAACAAATCTAATTCAAGCTTGTTGGAACAGCCAACTATGCAATGAAGCTTGTTAAACATGAAAATCTATTTGAATTTTGTTTCGTTGGACTTCCGCTGTCATCTCAGTGCGCTGATGACCCATCACGTGACATAATTGTTTCACCGTAAGCTAATCACCACCAACTCCCACCTTTTTACTACATGCATCTCCTGTGATCTGAAGAAATAAGTATAAATTGCGTTTGGAAAGCAAACTAGGCCTAGCAATTCCGTAGTATAGTGATTACATCATCGAATCGATATGCCAGTAGCCTTCGCTTTGATTCCCGTAAAGGTCCATTAAAGAAACAAGCTCATGGTTTTCTATTTTGTCTGGTCAATGTTATTTCAACCTTGTTTCGGTTTTGGTTTGATTTGCTAAGCTTGCAATAACACTTGTAAATGGAAATTTGATTCACTTTTGAGCTATGTGGTTCGGAAAACCGGTTTGAATTTGAATTTAATTTTTTAGGCGTTTAGGCAACTTTGGTTCAGGCCACAGAAAACTTATATCCATTTTCGTTGGTGTTGTAGCGGAAAATAATGGGTACGATATCATTTTCGGTGGTAATGTAACGAAAGGTTACGTAGTACCATGTTATTTTAGAATACTATCGTAACCATTATTCCTTTCCATTGTTGAAGCTCCACTTCTTGTAAAGAGCTAGGAAGAATATGTATTACGAAGCATAAAAGTCCTTGTAACCAGAAAAGTGGTTGTGATGAAAATACAAAATCAGCAGATATTCTTCGACGTTTGTCACCTTCATCCTGTAGGTAACGAAACATGAAATTTTGTACTTTAAACTCACTCTAGCGGATATCCAAACACACAACAACAAAACACTTGGCAACTACAAAAACACACACGCTTAACAGTTATTCCACAGCAAAGGCCGGATAAGCAAACTCAACGTGTCATATTATCAGGAAATTAAATGCGGAAACTGCAGAGAGCGACAATGAAATCAAACACGCAAAGGTCGTAAAAGCACTTCACAGAAGGGACATTATAATAACATACGGTATTAACTTTACAGCATGATTCATTTCAAGCACATCAACCTACTCCAAAACGACGATAAAAGAAAAGATATCACTTCTTGATCTACAGATGATTGCAGATTTTGATAGACGATGCCATAAAAGAAATCCACTTTCAAATCGATCAACTTTACTTGGGAATTTAATAGAAACTTTGATGGAATAAAATCAAGGCTTTTTATACATGCTGAGAAGACTTGCTCGGAGATCTTTACCTGGGATTGTGTTGCAAACGTCAAGGCAATTTGTTTGATAGTCCACGATTAAATCCAGAAGTCAGATAAAATAATTATATGTGGCGAATCGTTCTTTCTTTACCTCCATGCCACCTGGTGTCAGTACAGTCGAACTAGGGATAAAGTAATGTTCATAGCCCATTCGCAATATTTACGCTTTTAACTTATTGCGAGTCAATAAAGTGAAGTATCAAATACCGAACTTTCTAATTGTAAATTATTTCGGTTTTTAAATTGAACTGAGAAACAATCATTGCACACTAGCTTTAGTTTAATTCCTTCCTAAATTCGGTTGCACTGACACCAGGTGACGAACAAGTAGTGGAAAAGATGACACTTTTGATCCATAGATCGGGATTAAGCAGGGGTTTTCTGTTGCACCAACATATATCCTGTATTAATCCAGGATTAAACTAGAGATTTTGTAAATCTACAAAATTTGTAAGATTATTTTTGCAATCAATAGAACTTGTAAGTTTGAAAGCAAAAAACAAGAAAAAGAAAGTGTACACACGTCATTATTTAATGAAATTATTCATTATACTTTGGCACAACCCCCTTATATGAATTTAAACATCAAAGGCTTATTTACAGTAACAGAAACGAGTGAAATGAGTAGCACCTACAGTTAGGAATACAAATAGAGGGAACCTTAGGCTGTTTTGTCGGAGAGGGGAATGAAGCTAAGAGACGGAAGGGACGAGGAATTTCGGCCATATTGACTGGCTCCATATTTAGAGACCCTCGTTGCCGAGTATTGCCTCTCTGAGGTGCACTCATCCTTCTATTGAAAAGGCAATCCTCACAGTACTAATGGGGCAACACAAGATGGCTGCTGATGAACCGTAATTTGGCTTCATGTGACGTCATGTATGTTCTCTCTA
>JAGDQP010048843.1:0-14648 GCA_022664845.1 Lepisma saccharinum
CATAAATAAATCAAAGATTACTTAAATCAAGTAACCCTTTTCCATAAATTCCATGTGTCTTACTCAATCTGAGATTGTTCAGCATAGTTGCTTCAGCTCTCCTAATATTTTATTATTTCTGTTAATGTTTATATCTCTTTAGAACAGTTCAAAACGTGTATTCTTTTATTCCCAACGATTGATTAACCACGGCCATTTTTGTATTGCGGTGCATGCTAGTATTTGTGTTTGCAGACGGAAAATGCAATATCTACGGACTGGTTTATCATAGGATGTTCAAACAAAAACATTTTTCTTTTAAGTCTGCTTGATAATTTTACTTCTCTGCATGAAAAGCTCAACATTTCTATTAGGGCACCAGACATGGGCAGATTTATGGGGATCATTATCCTCCACCCAAATTATTTCAAAATGACATAATTTTTAAACAATAGCTTTTAAAGTGTCTCTCTCGTGCCCCCCACCCAGGGTCTCTCTCCTAATTTCACCCATGGCATATAATATCATAGAACTCATAATACATAAATATTACGCTTCTCCATTTCTGTGTTACGTATTAGTGTTTTTTTTTCAGACCACGTGATTTTGAATTCATCCACTAGGCAGCTCTGGTATAGATCTCATAATAGAATATGACGTCTACACCAGAGCTACGTAACGGATGAATTCAAAATCACGTGCTCTGAACAGAATTCCTTTAGTTTTAGCGCACACAGAAATGGGGAAGCGTGCTAAGTCTATCTATTATGAACTCTATGATATTATTTTCACACGTTATGTACTTCTATAACGAGAAACTTCGATATAAATTTAAACTTTCTAACACTCTAACAAATATTGTAACACACCCACTGGATTCCACAGTTGTGACAAACTGTTATCGACTGGGGTACTGAGGTGTGTGCACAACTTTACGTTTACGTTTAATCACATGTTATTTTGAAAACCCAAGGAAATCCCCAAAAGGCCAATAAAACCCATATGGGCTCAGATAAACTGTTTTTTTTTTAATCAACGTTAATTCAAAACGCACTCCGTTGCGTGAAATGTAGGATCTAATCCAAAATCAAGGGGTGACTTGAGTGCAAGGAGCAACATACCTTCAAACGAATTCCATCCCTTGAATTTTGATTTGAATTTATTTTAAGGCCTTTAGGCCGTATGGATATTGATGGGATGAATTGGTTGGATTACGAAAGTGAGAGGAAACGAGAGCACCGCGCGAAAACTCACGCACACGGTGTTTGTCCACCACAAAGCCCACATGGCATAAGCAGGGATTGGTCCGACGACCCCTAGCACCAGAGGTGAGCGCTCTACCAACAGAGCCACCGTGGCCCCTTCATCACTTGAGTTTTCAGCAGATTGGACTCTCTACGCAGCAGAAAATCAATGGAAATAATCTTATTAAAGCGCATTGTGAACTAAACACATTATGGAGTATTATTGCGATGTAAACATGTATTTTTTTGCGCCCAGGATTGGCATCAGAACTTCCACATTGCGCCCATATTTGGTATTTCTCACGCATGGCTATGAGAAGGCATAATATAGTATCTTGAGGGGTTTCCAGTGCTCTATGACAGAAGTAATTAAGCTGCAGTTTTACGAAAAGAAGCTGATTTTTTTATTGAAAATCACAGAACTTCTCCTCAAATAAACATAGGTAACAAAAAGACATGCCATTGCATCTTTTTCAATCGCTACTTTTCCGTAACTACTACTACGTTATGGTGAACACAGTTCTGCATGAGATATGTAGTTAAGTGGTTCAGGTGTCGGACTTCGAATCAGGCGGCCCGGGTTTGAACCCCCTCCTTGTTTGGGCATTCTCTTAAACTAATTACATTTTGTAACCTTTCTGGCAAAATGTGTAAAATAGACGGGAGATATATTTGAATAATATACATTTGAATGTAATTTTTGTGTAATTTTGAGATCATTTATTTCACTTTTTGTGCGCAAATGTTTATCTCACTTTTTTGTGTTCTGCTCCATACCTCATTATCTTTCAGAGTATTTTCTTGTCACACAAAAGTGTTATAACATTGACTAATTACGTTTTTAAATGTGGTAATTGAATATAAAAGTCCTTAAATATACATTTCTTCTAGTTTCTCTATGATACAAGAAAATTTCTTCTAATTAAACCTGTTTTATCTTAAATTTCTCTAAGTGATGCTAACGCCTGCAATTTATATGATTCCGCAATACACGATCTCGTTCTTTCCCCTGCAAAATGCTTTTGGAGGAAGAATTGCACATCCTGCAGTGATATGCATACAAGATAATCCACTAATCAAGTTGGGTTGCATATGCAATAGGCGAACAGTACCACAATTCATATAGCTGAAATGAGCATTCAAGGTTGTCAAAAATATATGCTCGCGATTGTACATGTAAATGAACGCAATAAATATTACATTACATTACATAGCCCTTATCTTTTTAGCTTTTCCATACCGGTATTTAACACGAAGTACTGAGGCTGTCCTTTTCGTAATCGATTTCAGCGCCTCCTACAACCGAAACTTCAAGAGCTGTGTCTTGCCTAACTATTCGCACGTCAATCATTCTCTACACGTGAACGTATCACACAATACTACACTTCAAGGAAATAGTTCCAAAATCAAACTCATTTTCCTCGCGATTCAGATACCAGAAGAACGAAGAATTTTTGAAGACAACAAAGACAACGTTTCCTAGAAACAGTAAACCATCCCACCCCGCCCCAATAAGCAGAAGTATATGAAAAACATAAAATAACCACCGAATCCCCTCCTCTGTCCCTTTATTCAGAAGCCTTTTATACAAGTCAGCCTCCCGTCGTGCGAAAAAGAAGAAGGGACGGAAGTTCTTTGGATGCGTTTAGAAGGTCTATTGCTAAATGCCAAAATTTTAAGCCCTCTTTTAGTCTTTCCACATGCCGCGAAAAATAGTCAAGTGACCTCACGCCGCAGAGAAGAAAGCGAAGCCAGGGTTTGTTTACATGTGCGGAAAACAAAGGGTCCATTAACTTGGCTCCCCACCACACCAAATTTGAGAAATAAATAGCCTATCGTTTTGTACCCAAATTTCGCGTTTTGCACCACAACGGTTCCAAAGTTATAATCACATATATTTTGGGGGAGCCAAGTTAATGGTAGACCCCCAGTCCAATTTTTCGAAACCATAGCTTATCGTTTTGCACCTAAGTTTCGCGTTTTGCACCGCAATAGTTAAAAAGTTATAAGCTCTTTTATTTGAGGAGGGCCAAGTTAATGGTAGCCCCGTACAGCAAAACTTCAAAAATTAGACAGTGACACACTGTGCAACAGAATACACTCGTTTTGTACAGTTTTGCACCCAAGTTTCGCGTTTTGCAACGTAACGGTTTAAACGTTATAAGCTCTTCTATTTTGTGGGCCCAAGTTAGTGGTAGCGCCCCTGAGTCAATTTTTTCGAAAACATAGTGTACCAATCTGTGTTCGTTTTGCACCCATGTTTCGCGTTTCGCAGCGCAATAGTTAAAAAGTTATAAGCTCTTTTATTTGTGGGGGGCCAAGTTATAATGGTACAGAAAAAATTAGAAAATCAAACAGTAACACATAGTGCAACAGATTGCACTCGTTTTGCACCCAAGTTTCGCGATTTTCACCACAACGGTTAAAAAGTTATAAGCTTTTCTATTTGGGGGGCCGAGGTTAATGGTAGAGTCAAATGTTTCGAAAACATATAGTGTATCGATCTGTACTCATTTTGCACCGTTTTGCATCCAAGTTTCGCGTTTTTTAGTGCCGTGAGTTTGAAGCTAATAGCTCGTATATTTTGGGACAGTCAAGTTTATGGTAGACCCCTACAGCAAAAGTTCAAATTTAGACAGTAACACATATTGCAGTAAGGGTAAACGCGCATTGTTAATAAAAAAATGAGAAAAAAGAAAAACAAATATCACACCAATAAAAAAATCACTAAAATTGTTAAGTTCCCGCACTGGAAGACTTAAGTTGCTCAGCTTCGAAATGGATTTCAAATGAACGGCTGCAAGTTGTTTCTGGTTTTGTGAAGAGCTTTGTAAACTTCATAGTTCGAGCCAGTTTAGTAACTAATGACTTCGGTCCTTCTTGATTCCACTAGATGTCTCTAAAATCCACAAACATCCATCCAGACTCCAGCGGAGATTCGAGTCCAAAACCTTGGAGACGCTGACCTTAAGCCTGAAACAGCACGATTATCGCGGTAGGCTAGTCTTCTTTTAAGATAAAGTAGAAAACACAAAAAGAAAAGCCATTAGGATTCATTGAACTGCAAGCTAGAGACTTTAAATGAGCAATTTTATAATCTCGTTGCATCTTTGAATTTCATCAATAATTCATTGTCTTCTATCATCTTTATCTCTGCTCGGGATAAGCTGTCAGAGGATGGGGAGGATATCGTCCAGGATCTTACTTAAGGTACGATCCCCGGCATTCGCCTGGTGAAAGTGACGAAACCCTGGAAAACCTCTCTGGATAGTCGGCGGTGGAGTTCGAAAACGCGTGCCTCCCCGTTACCAATCCGAAGTCCGCGCCGTTACCACCTGGACCATGGGGACTGAGTCTTTGCATCTCTGAGAGAAGATAAAAAGATGTTTTATTATTTCTGGATAAACATGGTTGGAAAAAATTCATAGCTTGTTATTCGCTCTTGGTCATAGCATAACGCAGCAAAATACTATATTTTTTTACTGACTATATAGGACCACAAGAAAGATTGGCTGTAACCTTAATACACTAGGACAGTGATGCCCAACCTACGTCCCGCGAACCAGATCTGACCCGCAACTTTCACCTTTCATATGTTCCATTTGTTTAACATAAAGATATCGCAAGAATTTTTTATTTTATGTCTCCTTCTTAATCTATACATGAAATTAATTGATCTCAACTGCGAAAAGACAGAATGCAACCCATACTAATAACATTATGTTAAAAATTGTAAGTTCCAAACATTGTTTTATTTTTTTTGGTTTTGGCCTTTTGCTATTTTCACAAACATAAAAGATTGTGCTAAATTTTAATGTGGCACAGGGGCAAAAAGAAATGTGGGTATCAATGCACTAGGATGTTGCTGACTTGCGATAAATATTTACTTCACGATAATTTTGAGAGAGTTTTACAATGATACAACATAACTCGGAAATTGTAAGGGAAAATAACAATACTTGAACTTAATATACCACTTCCATAATTATATGTTTGAACACAAATTATAAATTTCTAATTTCAAAATATCACTTTCACGTTTCTGCATTTCGTCTAGTTACTTTTTGGACTTCTTTACTTCAAATATAAACAATTTCAACATTAAACAATTTCATACTTTTGCTGCCAACACACTACTTAACGACTAAATTACTTCTTACTGTGTAGCTATTTATAACAACTTTTTACTTGAGTGAAGCTGGCCCCACCCACATCGGCAGAATTATTAAAACCAGCTTACAAATTCTACTAAAATTCTGCTATACAAAAACAATAATTATAAAAATTCTGCTATCCCGAAAAGCTCCGAAATTACGGATTTTTGGTTTTGGGCAGACTAAGGCTCAGCACCAACCAGTTTAGAACAGTTTCGAAAACCAGCTTCAAAAATTCTGCTAAACTTCTGCTATTCAAAAACAATAATTATAAAAATTCTGCTGTCCCGGAAAGTCCCGAAATAACGGGTTTTTGGTTTTGGACAGGCGTGAAGGTGGCCCCACCCCTATCGGCAGAATTTTTATAATTATTATTTTTGAATAACAGAATTTTAGCAGAATTTTTTAAGCTGGTTTTTAAAAATTCTGCCGATGTGGGTGGGGCCAGTTTCATGCAAGTCAACTTCTTTCTGAGGCGCAGTTACCGAATTGAGTAATTCAATTTCTAGTGCGCGCAGACAGGTTTAAGCACATGCGTAATATAGTACATCTGCAAACAATAGTTTCATCACCCCCGAGATAGATCATGTTTCAATTATTTTATCACAGTGATTTTGAAATTACCACTGCGCGCCCTGTCATATAGAGAATCCGTATGCAAATCTTGTTCGCAATTAAAAAGTCGAAAAGAAAAACATACTAGTGTGCGATAGGACTATGCTGCGTCACCAATTATTTATTTGGATGTCTTCAACAATTACCACTTCAATCAATCGCATTCGTTAGACCGCGTTGTGTTAATTTAATTAACTTAGAAGTTACTCTATGAAAATACTTTACTGTTAATCGGTCCGCAAGCTAAAATCAGTGTAATCCAAAAACTATTTGGTTTTACTGAAAAATAAAATGAAGCGAGTCACCAATTAACTTGTCCCCCTCTCAGAAAAAAGAACCTTTTTCTAACAATTTAAACGTTGTAGTGCAAAACTACTGCAATGCAATTCTATAACAGTATATTTTTCTCCTTTTGAAAAAATTGATTAAAGGTCTGTCATTTCTACCCCGAAAATATATGTGTTTATAACTTCCCCCCCGTTGCGTAGGAAAACCTGAAACTTGGGTGCAAAACGGTGCAAAACAAATGCAATCTGTTGCACTATGTAAATTTCTGATTTTTGAAATTTTGTGTACAGGGCTACCATTAACTTCCCCCTCTCCCACCACAAATTTAAGAGCTTATAACTTTTCAACCATTGTGGTGCAAAACGACCACATACCGGTACACTATCTGTTTTCGAAAAAATTGACTCAGGGGGCGCTACCACCAACTTGGGCCCCAACTAATTAAAGAGCTTATAGATTTTTAACCGTCACGGTGCAAAACGCTAAACTTGGGTGCAAAACGATGCAGAATGATTGCAATCTGTTGCACTATGTGTCACTGCCTGATTTTCGAAAGTTTACTGTAGGGGGCTACCATTAACTTGGCCCCCCACAAATTTAAGAGCTTATAACTTTTTAACTATTGCGGTGCAAAAACGCGAAACTTGGGTGCAAAGCGAGCACAGACCGGTACACTTTCTGTTTTCGAAAAAATGACTGATGGGGAGGCTACCGTTAACTTGGGCCCCCACTAATTAACGAGCTTATAACGTTTTAACCGTTGGGATGAAAAGGGGTGCAAAACGATTGCAATCTGTTGCACTATGTGTCACTGCCTGATTTTCGAAAGGTTACTGTAGGGGGCTACCATTAACTTGGTCCCCCACAATTTAAAAGTTTATAACTTTTTAGTGATTGCGGTGCAAGACTCAAAACTTGGGTGCAAAGCGGTGAAAAACGATAAGCTATATGTTTTCGAAAAAAATTGACTGAGGGGACTACCATTAATCTAGGATCTAAATGGAATATTGCTGAACACAGGATTAGCACCTGTAATACATATTATTATGACCGAATGCAAGTCTAAAGCAATTGTTCGAGTGTCAAATATGAACACCTTTTGGAATATTCCCAGAATATTCCGAAAATTTCAATGAAGAATATTCTGAGCATATCCTAGGAATATTCATAGCTGATCCCAAATATTCTGCAATATTCTAGGAATATTGGGGATGTAAATGAATTATTAATGGTTATTCGGTAAGCATAAGCAAAACACACTATTTTGGCAGAATACAAGTCAAAATGGAGAGTTCTATAATCAAAGAACTACTCCTTTGAGATATTTTCAGAATATTCTCAGAATGATCTAGAAATAGTGACTACGAATATTCTCAGGAGTATATCCTAGGTATATCCTTATTTGGTCACCAATATTCTAGGATATTCTACAAATATTGAAGATATCAATGGAATATTACTGGAAAGTGTTTTAGCATAAGAAAAACACTCTATTCTGGTGGAATACAATACAAACCTAGGAGTTCAATAATAAAGAAAAAGTGCTGTTTTGGTATATTCTCAGGATATTCTAGAAATTGCGACTAAGAATATTCTCACGGGAATATCCTTAGTGAATCCCCAATATTCTGGGATATTCTACGAATATTGGGATGTATGGTAAATGGAATATTACTGGATATTATTTAAACATAAACAAAACATACTATTCTGGCAGAATACAAGTCAAACCTGAGAGTTCTATTATCCAAGAAAGAGCTTTATTATCTACTCTTTTGGGATATTCTCGGAACATCGAGATATATTCTAAAAATTGCGACTAAGAATATTGTCACAGGAACATCGTTGGAATATCCTTAGTTGATCCCAAATATTCTGGGATATTCTACGAATATTGGGGATCTAAATGAGACATCCCTAGGATATTCTGTGCTATATGGGCAGTTCATGTTATTGAGCTTATCTGATAGATCATTATTTACTATTCCATACATGTTTTCCCGTGAGAAAAGACGCGTCATTGTATGAAAAGATACTGCACATTGTGTACGTTAACAGAAAGTTTACTCCATATATTCATTTATCGTTGTTATTACGATTTTGCTAAGGTAACATTATTATCGCACATAGTAATAAATTGTGTAAAATTTATCAGAACCGTCTGTTTCACTTGCAAAGCTTAATGAAACTTATTTTAGAAGGTGTAGTGCAAAATCTCACAAAAGTGAAAAAAACTGTAATGACATCAGTAGTGAGTAGATAACTAGGTGTTTCTCCACAAACAATTTTGTGCATTTTATCAGTATTTATGGTATTTTAAATCATTCTCAAATGTTTTATCACGTTTTCAACCAATTTCCAAACATTTCGTAAATTTTTCATATACTTATCGCGTTCGCGAATCTGATACAGTATTTACGTATTTCCGAGGAGCAGTCGACTTATTATCGGTTTTACCGTTCACCAAACACTTGTTCACGAGAATCCATGCCAAATCAGATCACAAGGGCTATACAGAGTTCCGATGGCAGGTACTGGGTTCGCCTTTGTCCTAGCCTGCGGACCTGCGTTGCCTTTCCGATCTCTCGACATTCTTCACGGGAAAAAAGCAAGAGGAGAAACTTTCATATTTGCGTTCGTCGTCATAGTATGTGAGAAACTTCCTATTAATTGCAATCAGCAAATGCTGGTAACATATATTAAAAATAATTCAACTTACTGGATTCAAAATATGTACTGTTTGAAAAAGCATTTCATTAATATATATAAACTTTCCAAATCACTAATATAATAAACAAAATTCTGCATACCGGCCAAGATTTGAATCCCGATCGACGTATTCAGGTTAGTGTTACATCACTTCATAAAAGCACAAGTTGACCGCGGCTGTCAGTTCTATCTGTTTTATTTTGGCAAGGTTAAGACTCCTATAATGCAATGTTTTAGGTATTTCTTACAGATTCTAATATTGGCCTCAATTTTCGGCGTTCTGCCTTTACCATGAGCTACTCTGACCTTTGTAACAGAATGTGAACCATCCCTTACGACAGATGGACCAGTTCCTTTTTAGAGCCGAATTGATGGTCAGTAACATTATTCCAAATCGGTATGGTATTATATAAGTTCAAAAACAAGTAGAGCAGTGGAAAAAGTACAGCAAATGAACATAGCGATCGTTGTTTTATTCTAATATTGTTTTCACACTGTAAAAGCGAGACAGACTAACAAGAAGTGATACAATTTCTGCACACATGTGAAGGACACTCTACTGATTGTTAACGAATTAATATGAAGACTGATTTTTGTTACGAGCTGGTTACAGCATACGTATGACAACTTTGCCATTTTGAACTATTTATGAAAATGTTTTCATAGCATTCTTCCACTCCAGGAACCATTAGTGTTGCGAGAAACCATTCAAATAATCTCAGTTAGAAACCAGTGTCGTGATGCGTGAGTGTGTAATTTATCTTACCACCTCAGAGCGAAAACCGAGTCACGTTTGGTGACTCGGTTACTGGCCTGATGCGAACATAGGTTACCGGGTGACCTGGGACATTTAATTAACTAAGATGACATAAAATGAATTATACTGGCTGTATCAGCATTTTAACTAGGAATTTCGGGGTCGCATTTTTCGTGCTCTGGAGATGATGACCTTCCGTTCTGTTCAGTGGTCACCCCTGAAAGAAACACTGTTTAAACGCAAGAAAATAATTGAAACTTGTTTTGTCCTCCGAGTTGCCAACTCTAAATCGGGTCACCAGGACACACCTAATCCGAAGCCTAAACCGGGTGACCCGGTCAAAAACTTGACCCGTTTCAGCTCTGACTACTTCATTATCATGGTTCTACCATCGCTTTCGCTTAATCTTTCTTTCTTGCTTTCTTTCTCATACATCTAAACATATACGAAAACAAATGAAAACATACAAATTAGCACAGAATATTCACTTGTAAACAAAGTGAGATCTTACCAAGCATCTCCAAATCTCCAAATACCACATCACGCTGGAATCTGAATTTTGGGAAGGCAGGCATATGATAAGCAACTCCTTTTATTTTCATTCTAAATAAGAAAGTAAAAAATGTAGTTATAAACAAAGGTTTTTCATAATTCATTTTATAAACATAAACAAACATGTATAATTCATATGTTTATATAATTCATAAACAAACGTGTATACTCCATTTCAGGACTTTGAACAATGCCTTTTGGTTTTGATTATTCGAAAGTGTTTTCCAAAATTATTTTTTTTAATCATTTGAGTACAAATAACTTCGCTATGAGTTAGCAGCCTGAATTTAGATTTAAAGATATTTGCCCTTTCCAAAATGTGTATGCCAAACATGGATAAAATATCCACGATAGAGGCAAGGCATATATTAACTGGCAACTAACAAACATTATCATATTTATATAAGTTACTACACCATTGACATATATTCAAAGTATGTTCCGAAGGGATATCTATTATGCGCTGAAATCACATCTTTAATTCCAGCGGAAAATATTAATCACTATTCCATATACACACTTTGTGATATCGCTACGCGTTATGTAATCGCTATATCAGTCAAAATCTAAATTCGGAAACAATATCAATATTGTATAAGAACTAATCATAAAATACTGAACACTATGCATTTTTCTGCTGAACATGTCAGCAAGTTTGGATACGTACTTTCAGGAAAACTAAAAATTATTCTTCAGCTTTAACAAATATTTTCTTCAACTTTAACAAACTGTTTTTCACTGTGCAGGAAATTTCAGGAAATCTATTAAAAATTCCAAATGGAAACATTAAAATTTAAGCTTAACCACAATGATGAATGTTTCAGGTAAGGAAGAAACTATAGTTTCTGAACTGCTGCACACTAATTCTATAATAAGTTATAAGACCAACTCACCGTCCACTGAATATGATTTGTGAATCGTAGTTTTCTTCTTCACACGCCGCATAACAATCACAGTCTCTGCCACGGAGAATTTTCCCTACGATTTGGAAAAAAAAAACAGTGCTTACTCTGAATTATTTCAGAAAAATTAGAATGATTTTGTTTTCAGAGCAAATAGGTAATAATCTTTACCAAATTAAACCACCAATTATAGCATCATTAGGTAATTGTTCCCGTTGACTTGCTTTCCCACTTTTGGTGTTGTAATTATTTTATTCAAATATTTATCGCATCTTCATAAATTTTGTTCAGTCTCTAATAAAACTACTCTTCAACCACTGTAATTGTTTTGATTAGTTCTCAATTCGTGTGTTTATATGAAATTTTGTGAAATATATAATATCCAACAATTGAAGGGTCTTGTGGAATAAAGGGGTATCCCTCACATTTGTCAAAAACAAACTAGTTGCACATTAGGTTGAGAACATCTACTTTCAATGCAATGTGTTGTTAGAGTGCGGGATAGCTGCATTGAAGCATTAACGATGAAAACAGAATACCTTCTAACTGATTTCTGAATATTCTGAGAGGAATAAGGACGCTATCTTACATCTCTTTGAAACCTTAGCTTTCATTTTCCAGCTGCTTGCCGAAGTGATCATTGGGAAGGCAGTGTCCACAAGTCAATAAAATAAGGGTCGCTGAAAGTGGTGGTGTGTGTTTGGCTACTGTCGACTGCAGGACTAGGGGCTGATAAAATCGGTAGCTGTTTGCTAAAGGTTATCCGAAAAGTAAGGGGAAACATTAAAAATCTTTTTGTATACAGTAAATCCTTCGTGGGAAAATTTTAAAATGTACATGATTGACGTAGCGGGTTTGAGACTTTAGGACAGATTCTAGGTTCCAGGCTACACATATTAGCCATGCGATTAACATCTTAGCATCACTGAAATCTTGAAGAAACGGACACAGTAAGTTGATACAGCTCAAGGGTGGGAAAATTTGATTCAAAATGCAAAGGAAAAGGATTCATTTACTGTATTGGAAATGAAAACAGAAGGATTGGTTAGTTTAACTCAATTCACAAACATACTTACATAAAGAAAAGACCGTTCTGACATATACGTAATCTTCTAGAAAGCATCAATTCTCAGATTCCAGGGTAGTGGAGAACAGATTCCATCTATTCTCAGATTCCGTTGCACGTATAGTGATATAGACTCATATACAACTATCAGCTCACAGAAAGGTAAAGTAAAACCACGTACAATCGCGAGCATATATTTGTGACCCCCTTGAATGCTCATTTCAGCTATATGAATTCTGGTAGTGTTCGCCTATTGAATATGCAACCCAACTTGATTAGTGGATAATCGTGAATGCATATCATTCCAGGATATATAATTCTTCCTCCAAAAGCATTTTGCAGGGAAAAGAATGAGAACGTGTATTACGGAATCATATAAATTACAGGCGTTAGCATCACTTAGAGAAATTTGAGATAAAACAAGTTTAAATTCCAAATAGATTTCTTGTAGCAGAGAGAAACGAATAGACATGTATATTTTAAGAAATTTTACATCCAATTACCACATTCAAGATTGTAATTCATCAATTTTATAATACTATCATATGAAAGAAAAATACTCTGAGATAGAATCAGGTATGGAGCGGAGGAACACAAGAAAGAGAGATACACATTTGCACGTTAAAAAATGGAATTGCATTTACTGATGAAGAGCTCTCGAAAACGAATCAGGAAAACGCCAGATTTTCGAAGATGCTTTTACAGATCCGCGATTTTGTATTTCCGGAAGCGACTCGTTTTCATTCATTCCCATGTTTGTGGTTGATTATTGGCAAATTCATGTATTGACACTATTGCCACAAAACTTACAGGCGTGAACATTTTAAAAAAAATATTTATGGTCTTTAGGGATAGTGTTGGGGAAAAGATGTTGGAAAGTAGTCGGGGAGGACCTAGTTAGGGGATACCATCACAGCATTTGCCTGAGGAAAATACCTGAAAATTCTCAGTCAGGATGGGCGGTCACTGGGATGGTTCCCATGACATTCCGATTGGTAAGTAAACGTTCTACTAACTGAGTTATAACCTCTTGGTGCATGCGAACAAAACAAGTGGAACGAAGTTTGATATTTTGTAATCCCGAACAAGGCAATAAAGTAGGGCTTGCGCTCACAATATTTTCAGCCATAAAGTATCAAACATAATGTATCTGTAGGTTACAAGCAGGGAAGAGACATGTAAAAATATCTCTGTGATAATGAGGGTACTGCATAAAGTCAACAAATTTATTTTCATTGAATTGAATTTTCTTTAAGGTCTTTAGGCAATTATGGCTCAGGCCGTACGGATGATGGAATGAAGAAAGTGGGAAGAAACGGGAGCACCTCGAGAAAACCCATGCACACGGTATTTGTCCATCTACAAAGCCCACATGGCATGAGCAGGGATCGATCCGAGGATCCCTAGAACCAGAGGTAAGTGCTCTACCAACTGAAGCACCGCGGCCTCAATTGATTTTCATGTTCGATTAATTAACCGTAGATTTACAAATAAATATTTACAACAACTAGTGAACAATGTTCTGGTGTTAATTTTAGTGCTTGTTAAGCTACTCTTATCGCAAAAGGTCCGATTTGTGATACACGGTGTGTGGTTCCTTCAGCCCTCCCGCAGCATATTTTCGTCCGATATTTAGCATTTCAACACGAAGCTTTTCAAAACAGTGCAAATTGCTCGCGCCACATAGTTCCCTTCGGATTAGTTGCTGTTGCAAGCTTCCTAGCTACACTCGACTGTCAAATAGAAAATATTGATTCCAAAATAATAAACATGAATAGCTACATTGTTCAATGGTAAAAAAAAAAACAAAAAAACACAGCACTAAAGTTTTGTAATAGGAATTGTAGTTTGTGGTGATTGCACACAGCCCACGACTAGAGATTATTACACTATATGGACGTGCTATGTGTAACTGACATTCACCACAGTATATTTATGTCAAAAAGTAATAACAAGTTTATTTTAATTCTATTGTACTGAAGACCTGTGTGTAGTTATCAATTCAGTGATATCAGTAACTCTACACTAGCATTATGTTCACGCAAACAAAAGTAAAAATGGTCAATCTTTAACAGTTCAGAATATTATTATTATGAGGCACAGCTTTCAAAAGGACAATACCCGTTTTCTGATAACAACAGAATACTGAATTCTGCTACTGACTTATTTTTGTTACCCAGAAGTCTTTGTCACGGCCGCCATGTCTCTGTCGCTTACGTCCTGCACTTGGGATAAGCAATGGGAAAACACGCAGGCTCGATCCAATCTGCCGGCTATCCTGATTGATGCTATCCAGGGTATTCCTCAGTTGAATTAGTAAACTAGTCGAATGACACGATAGTACCTTAACTAACACCGTGGCCACTACCACCATTGTTCCCA
>JAGDQP010048845.1:3269-14647 GCA_022664845.1 Lepisma saccharinum
TGTCTCTCCTTTGGAAGGTATGCAGAATACGGTTATAATAATCATTTACACTTGTCTTTTTATCTTGGTATGGAACTGTTTTTGCTGTGCAATCATGAATTCTTTCAAGTTTTTTTAAATCATTTTTACTATCCACGTGACAAATAATCAAATATTTTATCTCAAAGCACCCTCCTAGTTTACGTTAGTAATGGGTCGTAGTTTTTGTTCGCTTAAAAACGAACCTTGGTCTACTTTCCTGATATTAGATGTAAGACGATATATTTTTCTCTTTTATATTCGAATTTCTCCGCCCCGGTTCACAATCAATCGCCGACTAACTAACTCTATGTGTTACGAACTCGCACTTCATCGCCGCAGTAACAATCGTACGCCATTGGATTCTATCCTGGGCAAGATCAAACTAGTTTCCATCACGAACGTCAATTTTGACTAGCAACAGTAAAATATTAGGTACTGATTGTATGCATTTTTTAAATATAACTTAGTGACCTTGCTAGATGAGTGCTTATGCGTGTTGCCTTCGTCCCAAATTCGTTCCCTGATAGGGACAAAAAAAAAGTTTGGAATCCAAATCTACTTAAGACCCTACATGGTGTACTTGGAACATAAATGGAATCTCCATCCGCTATGAGGTAAAGAAAAACTGTTGTCAGTTCACCTTGTTCAAGAATTTTTCAGGTCACAAAACTGCTTTCAGATACAACGCTCATCATCATCTTCATCATATCAGTTCGCAAGTAACTGAGCTGTGAATTCTGAAGGTGCCTTTCATTGGTTCTACGAGTCCAAAGGTTAAGACTGCTTCAGGACAAGGCTTAAGTTCATGATTCTAAAATTAAGTCGTTTGCACCAACAACGTTGTAAGCCACATTTTCGTCAACAGTGATGTAATTAAGGAATAACGTTTAATTGAGCATTCGGTAATGGTATTAGCTTTAGGTTTCCTTAAGAGATTTATATGCTGTGAAATCTGAGTTGGAAGAGAAAAACGATGTAACAGAAAAGGAATATGATTGTCTTCTGTCTGGTATACAATTAAGTTTGTGTACGCTACAACGTAGTTCACGGAAGTTAATTAATTTCAAAAAGCGGCCGCTTGTGGGTTTAAAATCTACATCATCCAGTTTACTTACCTGATCTTGCACTATCAGATTTCTTGTTTCCTTCCCTCAAGTCATTTCTTCAAGGGACTTAATTCCCTGATGACGAGGCACATATTTCTGCAACAGACTCATTGTTCAAAGACCAACCTCTCCATTTCTATAAAATCGGATCCGGAGCTTCAACCATCTATGACGTGTAAATCTGCTGTGTATAGTAGTTGAAACGGGTCAATCGGGTCAACTTTCGGACCGGGTCACCTACGTTCGGGTAGGAACCCGATTACAGCTCTGCTGTGTAGATGTGCCAATAAGCAGCAAATGAGCTATCAACTCTGTAGATAAGTCAGAGTGATTATTTAACGAACCGCCCTCGTATGTAGAATTGTAGTTACACCGGTTGAGGTAACGTTATGTTCTTTTTTAAATATTTGGTTGGGAAATAAGAGCAAACATATTGTTTCGTGATTTTGTTTCTATGACCTTTTCTGTTATTATCAGATAATTTTCTTTCTAGCTCGTTGCATCGCTAACTGAATCACGCTTTCTAAAAAACATAAGTATAAAAGATATCATTCCACACACACAAAAAGATGAAACAAAAGATGTTATCACCTATGCATTTACGAACATTTAAAGGTAAAAAAGTGCAGTAATTAATTACAGCTTACACTTCGTGATGCTGGGTGGCACCATATCCCTAATTAACAAATAATTAACATGTTATGGTTGAAGATGCAATTTATTTTTCGTTAAGAGAGGATATACAGTATGTCCCTAAAATAATGCCCCAAACTTTGGGAGCGTATCCTTCACATCGAAACAAGGAAAATATTACTTTGAAAAAATTTCGAAATATGCCTAGATTCGGAATAACAGGCGCTCAAGAGTTAAAGTGGCATCGTTACAAATGACGTCATATCTCGTAAAGTAATGATGTAAGTCGTTTCGGCTAAGCAAATAAGTAAATAACATTCAAACTAGTACCCAATACACTTATTTAAGCTATGTTTATGATTGGCGATTGCAACTCAGAGGTGATTTCTATGCTTACCCTATCAAACCATTTAATTGTTTGATAACACAATTCTTATGTTGCAAAATCTGTCTATGCAGCATGTCCTCTACTATCCTAAACATTGCTTATATGAATGTATCGGACACTACTGTCACTGTGATTTGCTAAGCCCACACCGCTTACGTCATTATGTGTCGATATATGACGTTCTTCATGACAATACCCTCGTAACTTTGAGCGCATGTAGCTCGAAAACTAAGCATAATTTGGAATTTCTTCAAATATTTTTTTCTTGCTTTCATGTAAATAATCCGAAATTTGGGACATTTTTTAGAGACACTCTATATATATTTAAAAGTTTTTTTTATTATTATTATATTTAAAAATTATAAATCGGAATTGCAAAGTGCATTTGTCGTGTTTGTGGTGTTACATATGTGACTAGTACGTGTAGTACATGCAAGAATGTTATGTTTCTGTCTTGACAAATTATATAATGAGATACGTTTCATGTTAGGCATGAACTAATATTAGTTGTTTGACTATGGTTTTATTTGTCTGGATTTGAATTTGAATTTATTTTATGTACGTTAGGCATCTGAGGCTCAGGCCGGAATAGGGTGTGGGTGAGGGGATGTTGGAAGATATACAGCCAGGGTATATTTTGTAAATACCATCCTGTGACCGAAGAAAAACAGTGAAAAACATCAGTCAGGTTGCTCGGCCGCTGTGATCTATCCCAGAACCTCAGTGGTAGAGCCAACGCTCTACCACTGAGCCACGGCCGTTCGATTTGATTGCCTGAATTTGAAATAATCGTATCTTCATGTGAATATGCTTCTATTACCTGAAATAACAGTAAATGATGCAAAACACAGAACAGAATACATTGTATTCGGTAGAAAAGAATTCACAAACAAAGGGACAAACTTTGTATTCAGTATTTAAAGTGTTTTAGTTGAGTGTGCTTTGATTGTGTTGATGCTAAAATACAAGGTTAAAGCTGTAGTCTTTTTATTGCCTTCTGACTAATACAAGTTTTTAAATGTTCCTGTTTTATAGCACATTATTTCTTTGTTCTCATTTGAATTAGGTTTTGAAATAAGAAGTTTCTGTACTGTATTCCATAGTATTCTGGTTCATATGACTCACAAAATTGACTTGTAAACCGGTTACTTATTTTTGGAATAAGTAACCAATTCAGATTCTACATTGTGTTAGAATAAAATATGTTTTGGTACACATTTCAAACTACACTGCGGTCGACGAGAGTTCATCCCTGACTGTTGTGCGAGAGATATCAGTTCTGTTGCAATTTTTTTTTTCAATTTGATTTTTTTTTCTCCCTGCCGTGCTGGAATAAAGTTCGGTATGTGTCGCCTGAGATCTAGACGGGAAGTTTTTAATCACTTCTGCTGTACAATTAACGAAGTGACCAAAAGCTGAACGACTTGCCACAGGATAAAGCCAAGATGAAATTTGGCAACGTGGAAGGGTGGCTTAGCAATGTTATCGAATCGTGTTTTCCTACCTGCTACCCTTCTGTCTGTCTTTATAGCAGACGATTTATGAGCCATAAACTCTTGCCGGTCGTAAGTTAATTTTAGCTCTGTGGATAGCTTCAAGTCTCTGGATGGTATTATAACTGAAGATCTGTAGTCTGGGGAGAATGGACCGATGAATAAAAACCACCCATTCGTAAAAGATTGATTACATATTTTGTGTCGAGTATAGTGTTACATATGGCGCCCGAACATGAACTCTACAAAAGAGTTTACGAAGGAATATTGGAAGCCTTCCAGATGTGGTCATGAAGGAGAATGGAAAAGGTTAGCAAGATACGGAAGATACTTAATGAGGAAGTGCTGAAGCGAGTAAGGGAGAGACGAACAATAACTGAGACCATGAAGATAAAAAAGAAACTGGTTAGGACACTGAAAGATGTAATAGAACGCATGATTGAGAGAAGAAAGAGGAAGTGAATGGAGACTTCGTGATAGTAGATAAATCTTACGCTGAGAGATGGAGAAAATAGCAAAATCGAGATCAAAGAAGATGTAACGTGACATGAAGTATCTGCCTCTTTTGGGTAGAATATTATTGATGAACGGTGATTATGTAGCTAAATAATCTATTATATTCAAATTTTTTCATAGTCTGCCAGACAGACAGAGAGGAAGGGGAGTGAATGTAAGCGCAAAATGAATAGAATAACAGTATAAAAAAGTTCTCATTAAATTAGGGAAAATTCAATTAAGTTTTCAGAAACCTGCTTCACGCAATGTTGACACTTTTTTTTTGTCCGACTTCTGTTTCTGTTTTCAAGATCTGTCATTCTTCTCTTTCTCTCCCTCTCTCTTTCTCTCTCATACGACTATTTTCTTTCTTTCTATTTTGTTTAAATTTCGCTGTTAATCCTAAAATGCTTCCCAGGCTGAGAAGAACGGTATCGTGGAAACTACTCGACCTTACTTTCTCATGTTCGTTTGTGACGACGCTAGATTCTGTTCTTTCCACCGCTCAAGAGAAAAAATGTTTTGTTGCTGAATTTTCGTTCTGAATGGATGAGACATTTCACACACGCTCCCCGATCTTTTTTCCTTTTTCTATTTCACACTCACATAGTACAACAACAACAAAACATTTCGGTTCGTTGTTGTGTTTGCTCATGTTGTTGATAGTGATGATATCTGTGCTTCTTTTTGATGTTGACTTGATTTACTTACACAACAAAAATGTTATTCAACCTTTACTCTATGATTCTCATCAAGAGATCATTACCAAATTCTTCTTCTGTTTTAGCTTTTTTTTTTTAATCTTTTGCTGATTCTGTCCTAATACAGGGCCAATTAGGTAGCCTCCGTCTTCAACACTTCCTCTCCTTTCTTCATCTACTAGTAGCTCATTCTTTTTCGTACATTTTTCAATATCTCCCAACCTTTTCCTTCTCTTTCTCTCTTTTTCTTCCATATTGCCCTGTATAACTCTTCTCTGTAAACAGCTTCTTCTTGGGATGTAGCCAATACAACTAACCTTCCTTTCTCCTGTGACTGTTTTGAGGCTCCTCATCTCTTTCGGCTTCCAGATTACTTCTTCATTGTTCATCACATTCATCCATTTAATCTTCTACATTCTTCTCCACACCCATATTTCAATACTTTCCACGAATTATTCTTCTCTCTTCCTTATCAATCATCACGTTTCTTAAACCCTACAAGACCATATTTCATACAAAACATTATCAAAGTTTTCGTCAGCTTCCTTAGAATCTTCTCTTCCATAATTATCCTATCATCTTCAAGTTTTTTTTTTTCAGTTCTATTTCGTACTTCATGAGAACAGTTTTGCATGCCAATTGATCAAGCTATACAAATATTTGAATGATTGTATCTGTTCTGATTTCTTATCAGCACAATATATATTGTTCTCCTTCTTCCCGACTCCGAACAGCTTACTTTTTTCTTTCGTTAACCTTCAGTCCAAACCTCTGCTCCCAGTAGTGGCGACTAGTAGCTAGAACAATACGTAAAGTGCTTCCAAATCATCTATATACACTTACGTCCGTTTTACTCAAATGTTACTTGATGTTGAGCATCCATTTGGATTACCCTCCTCAACCCGAGCACACATGTTTTATGCTGTTTTCTTGTTTCTGAATGTGAACATTTTAAATCTTTATTTAATTAATTCCCAACCGCCCGTGTCTTTATTTAGCGAATACAGGAACAAAATAGTATGTGAAATGCACCTTCAATAGTTGCACCTGTAAAGCCGCCGCTGATATCCCGATTCTTACTATCTCTTCTATCATCATTGTTCGTATTGTCATTTTCCCCACCTAGTATAACTTCATTTACATTCCACAACGATCTTCCTACCTACCTTTCAGAGTATAATATATTAAAAAGTGCAGGACATATACAAAATCCTTGTCTTACTTCTGTTTTGATGTTCCTCTAATTATGAAGACAAAATCATGTTTCGGCTTATTTCTAGTAGTTAGTTAGACGTCAGTTAAATTCAGTTTATCACTCTTTTTGAACCTGAAACATTTATACTAAAACGACTTTCCAAAATTTGACTGGATGGTCTGCTGCCAATTTCTACATTATCTCACCCGACTTCCCGATTGTCAAATGTAAAACCTCCTTGACAAGACATCTACAAGTGATTCGCGTTCAAAGAATGTATCCATTCTTCGTCAAGGATTTTTGTCAGTATAATCCATTCTCTGAAATCGTGAGGACTTGAAATAAGAAAACTGAAAGATATCAGTGTGCAATCCTCTTAAAATAATATTTTTTCTTTTCTTAAAATAATCCCAAGTAACATGCTTCGTTGGGTCTATGTGCGGTATTATGTCAGCAACGTTGGTTTATGGTGTGTTGGATATCCAAGCAACGTCCAACCACAAAAGCATCAAATTAGCCAATAGTTGGCCCAATGTCAAGAAAACTAACAAGATTGCCGGGTATACTTTTGGTAAAAGTTGGTACGAGGATACCTAGTTGATACAACGTAAAGCCACCATAAACCAATAGCTGTTTTGGTTACATCCGGTCGTTGGGCATCGCTTTTAGTGCCAACGTTATAGCTAACGGCCAACTAGTACGTAGGCCGAATCATTTACGTAAAAACACGCAATTAGATTTTCGTTGCCCAACAAGATTTTGCTACTTGGGATATTTTCCTCTTAAAATAACAATCCTCTTTGCTATTGATAATGAGAACAAGCTTTCTATTTTGACAAGTTTCTCTGTATCAGTCATTCTATCGTATACTGAAGAATGAATCATTAGATCGTTGCGAAACCTAGGAAGAATCTACAGTTGTTGATAGCATATTATGCCAGAAGTTATACTTGTTCGGCCAAGATCTGACATTTAGCAACGCAGTTGTCCAATAGTTCGTTATCTTGACAAGACATCTGTTGAAATAAGAGATTACGTTCTCTTTATTATAGATCTCCGATCCTTACATTTTCAGAAAATGGACTTTACTCACAACTGTTGTTCGTACATATTGTTTTGTTGTTTTGCTCTTTCTCTCTCTCTCTCTCTCTCTCTCTTTCATCAAGGAGGGAAATTGGAAGAAGTCTGTGGGAGTTTGACAAAGTTTCTGCTTCGTCAGTTGATGATTTGAATTGGGTGCATGCAGATATTTGAAAATGGAATCGCGATTCATCAAATCAGGAAACTTAAAAAAAAAAAAGAAAAAAGAATATTTCATAAGTAACAGAAGCAGATAACGTTCCTAGAATCCAGTTTATTTCTAATACAAACAACAAATGTTTACGATCTCTGTCAGCAGGAAGGAAAACATTAAGCGCTTCCGCGGAAACAAGTGTTGTTTGTCTATCTCTTATGTAATAACTGTTTCCTCTCTTAAGAGTAATTGCTTCTTTTCTCATCCCTCCGCGCATGTGTATTCTTTACTTTCAATGTTTTTTTTTTCTTCTCTTTTTCCATTTCCAATAGATCAACAGCTAAGCGGGTGGCAGAACAATATTACAAAATACCGAATAATCGACAAAACAGTACTTCTGCCTTCGAGCGTCTCTCTCTCTCTCTCAGTGACGCTGACAACCGAGGAGAAATAGCAAAACCTGCTTCCCTCTGCCATTCATTTCATTCTTTTAAAAAAAAAAAATCGCTCTCTTTCGAACAAATGACGATCTACTTTTTTGTCGTTATTACTTTGTTGTGAATAAAACGCGATCATACTGCGTATGTGTAATGAACATGTGTATATGTGTCTGTTATGACATAAAATGGGAAACGGATGTTATACAACAAGTTTGTCCTCCAGGTACATGACATATCTGGGAGATTGCAAGCGAGAGGGCGGCGGAAATGTAGAAATCAATGGATAAAAAATTTTCAGGGACACATATGTTTTCATTTATTGCGTAGGTGTAATGTGTGTTGTATGTAGTTAGTATTTGGTGTGACTTGTTCAAGGTGATATTAAATCTAATGAGTAAATGATGTGTAATTTATGAAAAATTGTTGTTGTTTTTTTAAGTAGATTTATGTTTAGTAGGTCATGTTTACTTTCATTATTATCATCATTATCTGTATACTCTTGTTACATCGTTGACTGTGTTATCCAAAGGGTGAAGTTTAACATGGACTTTACGAATGAGTGGTGAATGAAAATTAAAAGCCTTCGAAATGCAGGGACAGAGGAGAATTAAATATCGATTTTTATGTCGATTTATTTATGGCCTTTAGGCAACTTTGCTCAGGCCGAGATAGGGTAGAGGAGAGGATGTTGGCCAAGACCTTGCCTGGCATAACTGAGGAAAAACCATAGAAAACTTCAATCAAGATGTGTGGTTGCTGGGATCATTTCAAAACCTTCTAATTGCTAAGATAACGCTCTACGATCTGAGCTACGACCGCACAGCATATTTTCCCTTAAAAACGATTGGAAGATGTATCCTTTTTTTTTTATGTAGTGGGGATGGAACTAGATTTTGTATCTTAATTGGTACCAGGCAATCGTGGCTCAGTTCGTAAAACGTTGACTTCGGAAGTCCTGGGTTCGACTTTAACGGTTGACCATCCCGACTCAGGTTTTCCCAGGTTTTTTCTCAGTCATACCAGGCCAATACGGGATGGTACCTTCAACTTAGGTCCTTCCTGAATTGGAATAAGATCTGATTTATGTCGCATAGAGATTTCTCATCGTTACAGTCCAAAAATTGGAACTGTTTGAAAATTTAATATTATTAATAGATTAGCTTGGATAGGTGACCTGATCGCAATCCGTTAAACAAAACAATGATAGATATATTCCTGATGTACTTATTAAACTACATACTTGGCCAGTTCCGGTCATTGGGATTGCCTGGCAACTAATCCGTAAAAATTGATGTCAAAACATAGCGAATAGCCTACATGAACAAACACTGGCGATTGCTGGTCGAAAGGATGGTTTAATACAAATTGGTCTTACGGGGATGCAATTCCGTTCCGAAAACAGTCAGTCATGTCAAGAGATGGTTGGGTTAAACGGATTGTTTTCCGAAGGGGTTTCACTTTAATAATAACATACTAACTACCATGAAATCCTGTGTCATCTAACCTTTCTCTTTGGCATCTCGTGATTCAGCAAACACTGGCCAAATACAATGACAGCGTTATTTATACGTATTATGCGAAGACCTTTAGCAAATTGTTGATCAGACAGGATGCAGTAAAAGAAACTGGTAGCGAAAGTTCTGTTCTTAAATGTCTTTTTCCTTCTTCTTTGGATAGGGAAGTGAAAATGTCTTTTTTAGCTCGGCCGCGAATTAGTAGGGCGTGATATTCCATAGTGTGTGGCCAATGCCACTTCTGCACTGCATTGTTGCCAAATTTCGAATAGATTCGCCTGTGTTTTCTTTTTCCATTAAGCCTGCCTGTTTTTAAAGAAAAAAGAAAAAGAAAGAAGAAAATTAGTGAAAAACTAAAGACAATTTTAAATCCCCCTTTTTCCAGCAAATAAAATTCCCTAAATATGCTGTATAAACACAATGTACAGTGTTGTCACTGTAAGTTGATGTAGTAGACAATTGAAAATAACTAAATATAATCTATAAATGGATATAATTTTACATTAGAAGCAGAAAAAAGTTTAGTTGTTTTACAACTGAAGCATACATGAAAATCACACGTTTTAATGAACTAACGATTTAAAAAAAAAGCTTACTAGATTTAGTTGTAAAATGAATTAAGTAGCAGCACTGTTTAACAGTAGCATATATATAATACGCAAATATATATCAAAGTTGGGTTTTATGTTAATATTTCTGGGAAGATGGGTCCCTAGGTTTCATTGGTCTCCTAAAGGTATCCGTAACATAGAAAAAAGAAGAAGAAAAACGTTTAAGAACCACTGCTTTAGGGAATAAATTCTTTTGGAAGGGATATGTCGTAAGGACGGGACCTATAGTTTAAAGTGAGCTCATAACCACCTCTACCCGCACCAGGCATCGACCTGGGATCCCTTAATTATAGGACAGCAAGCTTTATCACTCATACCCCGGGGGATGGGTCAACGTGGATATTAAGTTCTATGCCCTTCACAAGTTGGAGAGATGGCGTCCCTCTGCCAGCTCTTCTGTGATAAAGATGGGAAGGTACTATGTTATCATTCACTTGCAGAAACTGAATACTGAAGTAGAATACCTTAGTAAGGATGGCCCAAGGCGGGGCTTTAACTGTAGTGCTTATCCTAAGTCAGTGATTCTAACCACCCGACCGGAGGGGCTGAATTTTATGATAGGCTTTGTATTAATTTGCTTTAATCGTATGTTACAGAAATGCGAAGATCAGTTAAAGCCCGTCACCGGGAAAAAGGCGTTCTTTTCGATTGAAAGTAAATGGGATAACTCGTAGTAGGCTGAAACTACGTAATGAATTTTTGGGGTCCGCCATTTTGAATCCAACTTTGCCGTCTTTGGAGACATTTTGTAATATTTTCGTAACCTACTAGTGATGATGTACCGCCATACAAAATCTCATTTTTCTCTCCGGCCGTTTAGGCTGTGTATTTTATACAACAATAAGTTTGGCGGCCAATTTGGATCCAAAATGGCGACTTTTCCCAAATTTTCTAATATTTGCTTAATCTGCTAGTGATGATGTACCTCCATACCAAATTTCGTTTTTCTAGCTCCAACTGTTGAGCTTATGTATTGACTACAAAAGTCTTCGTTTTTTAGGTGATCAGGGAGACATCTTAAGAACAAAAATATTGTTAAATAAAATATTTATTTATTTTTATATGATATTCCAATGTGTGCATTTTGTTTACGAATGACGCGTACTTAGTGTTGTATAATGGATTAAAAGTCAAAGCTAGCTTTACAAAAAAAAAAAAAAAAAAAAGCGTTGTCTTTTTTATCATTTCTGCTTATATATGCATACCTGATAAGAAGTTTTACTGACTGGCTTCTTCTCCCGCCCCTTGCAAGGATTATGTCAGATAAGGCCGGGGAACATCATAAAGGATTTAATTTGGTTCAAACGAAATAAATTGTAGCTGATTATAAACTGCTGAGTCTTTTTTTTTTTTTAATTTTAGTGCGATAAGAAGACTTCATTTTAGTAGTGTCATAATCCTTGGAACTTACTGTGCTGTGGAAGTAGTTTCCAAAGACCTTTAGGTAGAACTTTAAACACATGCATTCATGCTAATATAGGCTAGGTCATAGATTCTCAAAGGTCAAGGATTTAAGATCAGTCTATATATATATATATATATATATA
>JAGDQP010048848.1:0-11314 GCA_022664845.1 Lepisma saccharinum
TACCGTTACTATATATAGCACACATGAACTGGTCTCAGTACACTTGCCCTGAAGATGAGAACAATGTCTGTTCTTGAAACGTCGGCTCTATCGTCGGACTTCACCTGGCTGATATCCCGAGA
The DNA here is from genome assembly GCA_022664845.1 of Lepisma saccharinum. NCBI lineage: Eukaryota > Metazoa > Arthropoda > Insecta > Zygentoma > Lepismatidae > Lepisma > Lepisma saccharinum. The sequence goes on from JAGDQP010048848.1 coordinate 123, forward strand.
ACATCTCTATAATATTCGCTACCAGGAAAGCTTCAATTCTTATTTTAAACTGAATTTGTTTCTAAAACTGCCATAATATATTCATTTCATAATTCGACATGACAAAAAGGACATGCATACACATGTGTTTACTTGCCACACAATACATACAGGCAAAATGTAATACATACACTTAATGTTACATTTTCCTCGCATTTGAACTTAGTAATACATTGCTACACTCTTTCGTTGAGAAGATGGAGCAGGGGAAGCGCGCTGGACATTTCAGTACGAAAGCAAGACAACATAGGTTCAAACTCTGCTTAAGTTAAAGATTTTTTACAAAGAGATCGTAAATAATCTAATCATCACTTCCCATACAAAACGGAGAATATATCCGACTGTGGAATGAAGCACCTGGGTCACTATAGAGTGGAAGACGATTTACGAATGTTGGTTGGAAAAGTTCAAATCAAGTTTCAGACAGTTAAGAACACGTCATTGATCAGAAGTATCAACGTTTTATGTTACTATTCTTAGAAAGAAACCCTATAGATTTGTTAAGGACATTTTCTGTACAAGCACATCAAGAGTGTCGCTATCGTGCTGGACTTCTAATTTGAAAAAATGGGTTGAATTCTCCACCAGCCAGTTACTTTTTCTCATACACTGAAGTATTCAAACAGAGATTCATCTCAGGGATGTGGAGAACTTACAAAGCATCAATGGTTATAATCCGAGTAAACAGTGTGTGTATTGTTTGGTATAATGATAATGTAGTTTTCATGTTTTCCATTGGTCTTTTTGTCTCCCTCTCTTTCTTGATGTATTGTTATCGTGTCTTCGCTGCTTCTCTCTCTTCTTCTTCTCTGTCTCTATTTACTTTATCTCTTACTTTACACACACTCTCTCTGTTTGTGCGTGTTCTACACACAAATCCAGGCAACTTTCGATGATCCGGTGATATTGTCAGACCCAAACATAAGTGACCCGATTGACCCGGTCTAGAAGATCTCTTTAACTGGAAATTTCGGCGTCCTATTTTTCGTGTTCTCGGGGTAACAACTGAAAGAAACACTGTTCAAACGCAGTGAAATAATTAAAATTTCTCCTTCATCCTCCGGGATATTAACTCTACATCGAATCACGGCGTCAGAATGCGTTCGTAAAGTGTCTCGGCATTCGTCTATATAGGCAAACTTTAATGTAGAAAAAAAAACATTATTGTCTGGAATACAGGGCTTATCCTGCATGGAATATCAATATTTTGACATATATTTGAAATACAGTATGTTGTCAAGCAGAAAGTAAATTGAAAATAAGTCGATAAGTGTTTCGTCGTTTGCTCCAACATCGTTATTTGCAAGAGCAAAACCGAACCATTGCTGTAATGTGGCCCGTGAGCTTATGAACCTTTCTTTTCAAGGTGTGCAACTACTGCTCACTTGCTCTCTCCCGGCAACCGTTACTCCAGTGCAGACCCAATGTTGCAAACGGGTGTTCTAAGACGCGAAGTTTGCTTTTGCCTACACTGGTAAGGGACACAAGTTAAGGAAGCTTAGTACGAATAGTATAAATACAGTACATACATCGCTCCTGGTGTAGCAAGTGTTTGTGATTCCCTTGCTTTTATGAGCTTTACCACCCAGAACATTGCAATCAGGCGGATCGGACACGACAAACTTTAAACAGCAACTAACGTAGGTAAGTTGTTTGAAATGCATCCAACATGTATTGTTTGAAGTTTCTCTGTCAATATAATTTCATAATAGACGACAAATACCCACTACCCATCAGCCATCACCACCTCCCTTTTTAGACCAGTTCTTTCATTCTAGGACGTACTGCGTAGGCCTACATATCGAAGCATCGTCATCATTGAGCGCATATATCCGTTCGAGTAGCGCATAGCGCGACCATGCAACCAGACAAGTGTGTGTAAGTACCCAGCAATTCACCCTCCTCACAGCGTAAATTCTTCGCTACCTTGCAGACGACCGGATTCCTATACGAAATAATGCCGGAACACGTATCGGCTTATTTTTAATTTATTTTCAACTTGACAACATGACACGTTTCCCCTATAAGTCAAAATATCGATAATAATCTATGCAGGATACGCCCTCTATTCTAGATAATAATATTTTATTCTACGTTAACTTGGACCTATATGGGCAAATGCCAGGACACGTGTCCCTTTATTTTCGATGTACTTTCGTCCCACATATGTTTGGTTGCAACGTGGATATACAATTTGGCGCCATCTGCTTGTTAGATAAAGTGTTGGATGAAGTTTGACACATAGACGTTTCTGGAAACAGTTAAATGTTATCTCCCTTTAGCATGCATCCGATACATCTACTATGTCTCCAACAAACGTATCGCTTACATCACCATCAACTTTCTTCCAGCACACAGATATCCCTCAAGGATCAGCGCTCTCCCCGTTACTTTATATTCTATATTGTACTGATCATCCGCAATTACTAGAAAATGTTCAATTCTACTAGTATGCAGATGACAACGCCTTTTTAGCCACTGCCCAAACAGTTCATCCAATCAATCGCGACATTCAAGCAGAAATAGGTTTATTTAGTAATTGGTGTTTTACATGGTAACTTACCAAAACTGCAACTAAAACACAAGCAATAAACACCCAAATAGCGTTCACGGGTACATCGTAATCCATTAAAATTACATCTCACAGTGCAACAGACAAGAATTAAACAAACTCTTAAAATCAAATATTTTGGACTAATCTTTGACTATCATTTAACTCGGAAGCCAAATTTAAAACAAATCACGACCGAATCATATTATTAATTAAACCTCCTGGAACGGCTTATAGGGAACTGGGGCCGACAACCATAATCAATACATTCGTGCGACATGTTCTTACTTATGATCAAACAGAATGTCATGTGGCGAGTTCGTTCCTGTACCGCTTGTAAATATTTTTCCCTTACCTTTAAATTATCATTTGGTGATTGAGCGAATATATGACAATTGTTTGAGCACAGTATCCAGAAACCCTTTTATTTATGAACTTAAAAACTGTCAGATATTTATTATGTGGCACCATATTTACCCCTTCCACCACCAAAAAAATGAAGATTTTTGTATAAAATAAACTTGTTTTCCTGTTGCTATTAGGTTTTATACCTGAATATTAACAAGTATTTGGTTATAGCATACCTGCAGCAGCGCCTGACTTAGTGGCTATAAATTCTGCATTGAATTCTGGATGCCTAATATACGGTTGGATTGCTTTGACAACTTCTGGATGTATGTTTTCTTTATCATAAAATTTCAATTGATTCAAAAATTGATCCACCTGCCCCATGAAAACCTAAAATGAATAAAAAATGTCAAAATTTATTTTATTATATAATTACCAGGTGTATAAGCTTAAATCCGCTGTTTTGTAGTCAGCAAAACACATGGTGTGTTCATAGCAAGCACAAAGCAAGTTATTCAAAGTACTTTCCCTTGCTAGCTACACATTTTGCCCACCTCTCGGGCAATTTGTGAATACCACGCCAAAAAATGTCCTGCTCTTTCGAGGCAAACCACTCATCACACCATTTTCGGACGTCTGCATACGAATCGAAGTGCTGCTCAGCAAGCGCGTGGTCCATCGACGCAAACAGATGGTAGTCTGTAGGGGCCAGGTTTGGTGAATAAGCGGGATGGGGTAGCACCTCCCACTTAAGTGTCTCCAAGTAGTTTTGGACCACTTTTGACGTGTGCGATGGTGCTTTGTCATGGAGGAATATCAGCTTGTCATGTCTTTGTTGATACTCCGGCCTTTTTTCACACAGAGCACGGTGCACGTTGATCAGTTGTTGGTGGTAGCGGTGGGCATTGACAGTTTGACCCGGTTGCAACAGCTCAAAGTAGACGATACCCTGTTGATCCCACCAAACACACAGCATCGTCTTCCGTCCGAAGCGATTTGGTCTCGAGGAAGATGTTGATGGTTGGCCGGGATCAAATCACGATTTCTGGCGTTTCGGATTCACGAAATATATCCACTTTTCATCGCCCGTCACAATGCGATGCAGGAACGACTTTCTTCTTTGTCTGGCGAGCAACATTTTGCATGTGTGTTGGCGTCTCTCCAGCTGCCGATAGGTCAATTCATGCGGCAGCCATTTTCCGATCTTCTGAACCTTTCCCATGGCAGGTAGACGCATGGAAATCGCTGCTTGAGTAACGCCCCATTGCTCGGCAAGCATTTGTTGCGATTGGGTATCGTCCTCCTCCAACAGCGCCTGCAATTGATGGTCCTCAAACTTCCTGGGCCGATTTTCACGCTTCTTGTCACTCAGGTCAAAATTGTCGTCTTTGAACCGACGAAACCAATCGCGGCACGTTGTTTCCGATAAACACTGTCACCATAGGCTTCCACAAGCATTCGATGCGCGTCGGCAGCCGATTTCTTCAAATGGAAGCAGAAAAGCAGAGCTTCCCGCATATGCTCTTTTTCTGGAGCAAAACTAGTCATGCTTACCAACGGAACACTGTGTGTTGTTGTCTGCACTTGCTGATTATGTGCACTGATTCGTGTTGCCAGAGGTCCAACTCCCACACAATAGGTCGGGCGTGCCCATGGTAGCTTCATACGCTCACCAACACCATATATGGGCGGATTTAAGTTTATACACCTGGTATATTACTTACACCCACACACACACAGACACACACACACACACACACAAATACATACATATATATATAGATAGATAGATATAGATATATAGATAATGATATACTGATAAATTGATTAGAAGAATGACAATTTCCACAATGATTTGGATGCCAACAAACACTAGCAAGAGACGCTTTTTTTATTTTTATATTGCACAGCAAATGTAAACAGCATACGCATTTCATTTCATACGGAATTTAACGGATATCAAAACGGTATTTACTTACTTCTGTATTTATAGTTCCCTGTAATATAGTAATACAGTAGTATAGTAATATAATAATATTTAACTTAAAATTAATAAACTTCAAAAAAGACAACGAAAAATAGCTGTAGAATTTTTATGTCTTTTTGCTTCGTTTCCACTCTTTCTATAATCTTGTTTTAGGTAGATCTCCTGATAGCGAAGCTATAGTTAAAGAGATATTATAGCCCGCTCAGGATGTCAGTCTGTCCGTCTCTGTCCAGAAATTGAATCTCAGGAACTACAACGCGTAGAGATATGCACGTGGTGTCTTTGGAAACGGCTTAACTAAACTAGCTCAGGACCACCAGAAGCCCCTTGATTGGTGAAGTAGTTCAGTGTTTCCAACCCTAATCATTTGTTAAAATTCCTTCCATTCAATTAGACATATATGCGCCAAACTTGGCATGAACATTATTGGACACAATGGAAAAATATTGAAGGAGTTTACGTCCCCAAGCACGCGGCTTTCCAGTGCTGCCAATCTATATTTTTTATATTTATATTTCCTATAAAAATTATTATTTTTTTATTGTTTCCGTTACTTTAGACACAGCAGCACCAAACTTCCACAAACATTATTTGACACAATGGCAATAAACTATGGGTACTCTCATCCTTGTAACACCGTTTTCAGTGTTGTCAACCAGTGCCCAAAATATATCTCATGAACCACAAGGTGTAGAGACGTGTATGAGGTGTCGCTGGAAAGGTCTTGGCTAGACTAGTTCATAGCCGCTGGAGGAATTTTGATTGATGCGGCAATTCAGTGTTGCCAACCTATTTTTTAAAAATCCTTTATGCAATTTGCTTCCATTCAGTTTGAACTAGCTACGCCAATCTTCGCATACACATTATTCCACACAATAGTCAAGTTCTATGAGTGCTAGTCTATTTTATGAAAGTTAATACTTGTGTGGCTAAAATGCTGTCAAGGGACCGTAGCCTTTGCGATTGTTAGTAGAATCGCAGTTCTAAATTGTTTTGTGTTTATTCTTCGTGAAAGTCTGCTGTGTTAAGGCGAAATGTAGTGGATTAAATTAAGGTTAACACACTTCAATACGCAGCTACAAATACACAATTAGATACATGTTTTAAAAATAACTGTCACATTGTGGAATGTTAGTAAGGTATCATTACCTGGTTATCTTAGATGGCCTCACAGGTTGAAATTATTATTACCCAGCTTTCAAACACTTTCAATCCTCTTTTTCAAGGACGATAAAATAATGATTGAATAAGTTGTAATATTGAGCAACCAAAAGGACATCAATGCTACTCTTTTCCATACATCCCATAAATAGGGTATTTGGCACGCTTTTTAGTCGAGGGGTATGATCGGGAAAGCTTGAGTACTTTTGTCACTAAAATATGAGCTAATAAGTAATTTTGTCACAAAGATATGAGCGGAAATTTTGTCAGAGAAGAGAAGAGCAGACAAACATGTGGGGTTTTTTTTCACTGCATCTAGAGACATAGTCAATCCAAGAACTGATTGCCCCCTAAAATAACTTTGCACCTATAATATTTTCTTGGACGAACATGAAAATCCGCTTTTATATAAATAGAAATGTTCGTGACCTTGTCCACCCTTAAATTCTCCGTGCCCCCTCCCCCCTCAATCTTATGATGGGCAGAGATTTTGTTGCTAGTTTTGAAAGCTATGTGTTTCGTTTTGAAATTGCCCTAATGTCCCTACATGGGTTCGAACAGTGAAACATTTACAGTCAATCTGAATTTAATTTTTAAGAACTTTAGAGAAACATTAACAATTTCGTGAAAAGTAAGCCAATGAAAATTGGGTGTTGTTAACGTAAGAACTAAAAATTAGTAATGAAGGAAGGAGTTAATTGCATTTTTAAGGCCTTCAGGCAACTTTGACTCAGGATATATAGATGATGTAATGATGGAATAAATATATTAGGAGGAAACCGGAAAACCCTGAGAAAACCCATGCACGCAGAGTTTGTCCACCACGAAGCCCATATGTTGTAAGTAGGAATCGAAATGAGAACCCCAAGCATTAGAGACGAGCACTCTACCACTGAACAACAGCGAAAAAAGAAGAAAATGGGAAAAATTAAGTTGAAAATTTTGTATTACAGAGCCAAAATTTGAACAATGAGATATTGCAAAAATATTCTATTATCCAGACCAGGATCTAACATCACAGAAAATCTCAGAATGAATACAAAGTATAAAACCAAGTTCCTTAAGAAGTTTCCAGTTTTGAGAGCAACACAATCTACTTTTGGTCTACTAAGCTAAGTTTTGCTGTCCATCCCAAACTATTTAGAAACGACAGAATTGTATCTTAAATTTTAAGTTAAAAAAAGGAGCCAGATACTTTTTAATTATTGTTATCGTATATAATGTCACATTCGATAGTTCGTAAAATTTAAATATCAAGTTATAAAACTATCCAAAAATTGAAGATAATTTTTATGAACAACGTGATATAATCTTGTTTTAATTGTGTTTATGTGAAAATGGAAGACCACTGTTGTGTGTCCGATGAATGGGTTTTTCACCCTATATTATTATTACAATAAGTTGATAATTATCTTTCTTGAGTTTAATTACTATCCAAGAATTATATGCAGTGATTGATTTATAGGGAAAATGGACGAGATTTCCTGTCCTCTCTAATAATCTTTCCTGACACTTCCGCAATGTTACCCAGCCTGAACTGGTGTAAAATATGTTATTTATCCTGTCTAAGAAATTCTACTCCCTCTTCTGGAAATTGCACAAATTGAACACACTTATTACACATATTCCAGTGCTTAATCCCTGTAAGATGTACTCACCTTCCTATTTAAAATGAGTAGACCTACCTGAAAGGAAAACTAACGAGACATTCTCAATCCAGATTTTACAGTAGTTTATACATATAATTATGAAGAACTAATTTAACAACTTGTGGAACACTCTTGGTCCATGTGGAAAGGGAAACATTTAAATTCTCAGGTACACTGTCTAAACACTTATTCAACACGGAGAAAAATGTTTTCAAACTGGCTCCTATTAACTTTTATTCAATTGTGAGGAAGTGATGTTGCTGAAAATGAGAAACGTTTCTCAAATATGAAGTACAATTACTCATTTTCTAACAATATCGAATAAAAATTGCTCGATACTTGCTCCATATTGAATAAAATTTAGTCGGAGCCAGTTTGATGTTTTTCTCTCAATTTGATTGTTTTTAACAGCACACGCTATAAATTTTAACAAAGGGATATTGTAGTTCGTGATAAACCCTACTTACTTCGTCCAAAGTTGAAAATATAGATTCAGTCTGGTTTCTCCTCTACAGGAAATCTTAAACTGCGTTACTGATTAACTGACAAATCGGGTTATTTCATAAGTAATGTCGTATATCTGATGATCGCTGCGCCAGCTGACGAGCGAATAGTGAAGTAGACGGCACGTGCCGTAGCTGAGTCACATAAGGTACTTGATTGTACAGCACTGTCCACGTTTTGGAAGTGTGGCTTGTGTTTGATCATGGCAGTGTCGGAAGACCACTTACGGCATGTCATGCTGTACTAATTTCACCAGGGACATACAGCCAGCGCCGCGGCACAAGACATCCATGCCGTATACGGTTAGGGTGCTGTGAATGTGCGAAGGTGCCAAAGGTTTCGGTCTGGGAACACTAGCCCCACCGATAAACCACGACAAAGTAGATCTGTGCAGCTGGACAACGTTACCCTGCAAGCAGTGGTAGAGGAAAATCCAATGCAAACTGTTGAAGAACTGACTAGCGAACTCCATGTCATCGAGCGTTTCGACTCGATGTCAATTTGACAGTTTTATCGTCATCTGCAGAACCTTGAGTACGCGTCGGAACTCGGAAAATGAGTACCCCATGCGTTAACTCCTCAGCAGAAACTGCATCGTGTTGACATCTGCTATTCCCTGCTCACCCCTCACAGTCGTGAGCCTTTTGCAATAGAATGGTGACAGGGGATGAAAAATGAGTTCTCTACCATAACATTACACGCAAACGGCAGTGGGTACCTAAAGGGGGGCATAGGAACTGTGCCAAAACAGGATTATCTCTAAAATGATGTCGAGTGTTTGGTGGGATATCCATGGGATAATCCATTTTGAGCTCTTGAAACGTAACTCGATCATCAATGCATATGTTTACTGTTAGCAGCTTGAACGTATACGGACTGCATTATTGGAGAAACGACCTATTCTGGTTAATCGCAAAGGTGTGCTCATCCAAGCGCATCCACACACGGCAAGAAGGACTTTTGCTAAGATCGAGGAATCTAGCTGGGAGAAACTTCCCAGCCCAGCGTTTTCACCAGCTATTGCACCAACAGACTACTGTTTTTTTGTATCCTGCAAAACCACCATTCGGGGAAACCCCTGCAAAATGAGAATGACGTGAAACGAACACCGACCCAGTTCTTTGCTTCCAAAACCGGTGCCTTTTTTCAGCGTGGAATTCAACAATTGGTTGATAGGTGGCAGAGTGTTGTGGAGTCCGATTGATACTATTTTCCTGACTAAGGGTAGTGTTCCAGGTATGTTACTGTTCTTTTTTTACGGTGCAAAAAACAATACATTACTTATAGGATGAGAGGATATATTTGAAGAGCTCCGAAACAAAACTGGTTAGGTTTGCTCGCGATCAGATTGAGTGTGAAAGAATGGGTACTATCTGAGATGCATTGTATCGAGCTACATAAGCATGTTTTCATAATTGCATTCCTTTTATGTATGAAACGAGACGAAGATAACATTCCCTCTGTATCAAAATGCCCAAAGTAATCATTACTTTTTCTTATTCTGACAATCATGATTTGGGGACTTAACAGATATAATATAAGAAGTGTTTGAATGTAGTAGAAATCATAGAGTAATAGTCATATAAATTATTCCTAATTGTTTTACCTTTGCTGCTTTCCAGCTCCTATCCTTTGGGATCTTTCCGTTAGGCGCCAGAAGAACCATTACGGCTGCACTAACATTAACTACAGCATCAGGAGGCGAACCGAAAGATTTCATTTCGGTTAAGTTAGCCTACAAAATAAAGCAAAAAAATATGCTTAGTAAGTAATCGGCATATTAGAGGACATTTTTAATTTGAAGCGTGAATAAATGGTATATTTCTAACAGCCTTTATAGTTGGGTTTAACTCATCCGTATATTTTTTGCTAGAAGATATTCAATGAGATAGTTCGACAAATCGCACGAAGCTAAAACAATCACCTGTCAACTTAATAAGGAAGTGCCTTGCTTTGCTAAGAAATGATATAAGTTTGCAGACAATATTTCACAAAGATACTTACGATAAATTACAAAGATCAAATAAGTTCAGCTAGGACCACATTTCCAGATACCACATGTTTTAAGGTTCAAAGTAATATGATAATCAACCATTATCTGTATTATATGGAAAATTATATAAATTATTAACGCTTTATTGCGGAGAAAACGCTGTTTTCTAGCTTTGAATTACATTATTTTATTCATGCAGGAAGTGAATTACAATATAAAGTTTCGATTTCTCTTTCGTCAGTTAGAAAGCCTGGAAATATAAATTCTTGTTGGAACAAGGAATTGTTACGCATAGTTTCTAAAACATTATCTCGTGATTCACACAACAGAACAATTCTGAATGAACTAGCTAACAAGTGTCAATTTGCCCATAGAACTGAGAATTTTCAAACGTAAAACATGAGTGTAAGTTTACAGTTACACAATTTGGCGATCGAGACTGGTTTTCTACGTCTATACAATTTGACAATGCAGGCTGGTTTTCTACGCCTTAGAGTTCAGTATTTTTAGATTTGACTTTAAGCTCATTTTTATTTTACGCGCAAGCGATTATAGATGATAAGAAACGGCTACTGCAGCAAGTAGTTTACTGTTTACGCCCTTTTGACTCTATATAGAAAAACAATAAAAATATTCAACAGTCGTAGTAAGTATATAGAGTGTAATACATACATGTCTTCCAGTCACTAATTTACAGTTCATTGCCATGATAAATGACAATTACTGCAAGGAAAAGACATCTAGTACATCACTGGACGATCATTCCATCTTAGTTTAACAAAGATCAATGTACTTTTATAACCAGTCTTAGTCTTAATCTTTATTACTATTGCGGGCTCGACTCTTTTTCGTCATTCCCACTGCAAAATCGTTATCTATTTAACATTAATAATTCACATTAATAAGTAAAACAGTTATAAACTAGTACATAGATGTTCCTGAAAGACTTGTCCTGAGGTG
>JAGDQP010048849.1:0-14647 GCA_022664845.1 Lepisma saccharinum
TTTCAATTTGCTATTCACCAAAATCGCAAGCAACGCACACTTGCAAGAAAAGCAGCCCTTAGTTTGATTCGAAATAAACTAATCTCTCAGCTCTAACCAAAGATACATAAGCTTTTTGTTTACACTTGTTATTGCTGTGTGGCTCGTTTTAAAATAACGTCTTATTTTATGGGTTCTGCAAATACAGTAGCACACACTATAAATAATATTCGCATTATTTACAAGAATCAAGACATACAATAAAACAAGTTAGATTTGCGAGTCTACTAACACTCGCAAAGATTCCGGTTCCTCGATAGCATTTAAGGCAGGTAAGCATTATTTTTTTTATAAAATAGGCTGGCAACACTGACAACTGCAGTGCTTAGGTTCCTGAAACCCCTAGTACTTGTGTCGAATAATGTTAATATTAAGTTGCACAGCTAGGTCTAAGTGAATATAAGCAATTTGAATATTGTTTTTAAAATGGGCTGAGAACACTAAATTATTGCGCCAATCAAGACTGCTTCGGCTGTTCTGACTTAGTCTAGCTAGGACCTTTCGAACGACACCTTATGCATGTCTCACCACCTTATGGCTTATGAGATATATTTTTGGCATGAGCTGGCCACACTGACAACGGGGTTCCTGGGCAACGAGAACATTCGCAGTATGTTCATACAGTGTTAAACAATGTTTATGTCAAGTTTGGTGCGGTTAGGTTATTTGAAAAATATATATATATTTTTAGAAAATAGGATGGTAACACTGGTAAGTAGGTTGCTTGGCAACGTAGGCCCTCTCAGTGTTTTTATATTGTGTCGATTGATGATTATGTCAAGTTTGGTGCAGTTAGGTATAACTCAATGGAAACAATTTGAAAAACAGATTTTTTAGGAAATGGGCTGACCACTGCGCCAATCAGATGGTTCCAGGAACTCTGAGCTGGTCTAGCTAAGATTTTTCGAACGAAACCTTGTAGCTCCTGAGATTCAATTTCTGGACACGGACACGCAGACGGCATCCTGAGCGGGAAAATAAGATCCTTTTAGCTATAACTTCGTTATCAAGGGACCTAAAATCCGGGCTTTACAGTGAAAAGCGTAACGTTCATTTTAGATTAAACTGGAAGTGAACAAATGAGTTTAACTGTTTCCTCTTGCCTCTGCTTTCTACCTTGACTTGAAATACAATCGAGCATTCCATTATGACAAATTCGAACTCACTGGCGCAGATATGCAAGAGCAACAGCAAAGTAAATCCAGCCAGTACAGTTATGAGAAGTAGTTAAAATCGTCGTACTCACGGGAGTATTAATCCGAACGGTGAAAGTGACTAATGTACAAAAAGATACATCTAACGTTATTTTTCTAACCTAGGCTAACCTAACGCAATGTACCTTAACTTATAAAATGTTCAAAATGCTCAAATATAAAAAAAGAATAACGGAACCTGACTTTTCTAACCTAACCTAACCCAATGAGGAATAATACTGTAGCGAGAAGGTGCTATAAAAAATGCTTCATGATTTGGCATGGTCCTACCATCTAGTGGCAAGCTGAGGAACTTCCTAACGGCCGAAACATTTCAGCGCATAGATAAGGTTCCATCATCGAGCTCGACTGGAGCGATCGGCCTGTGTCAAAAGATAGACGGTAGTGTAGTGTTGCTGTTCGTCCCGGAGAAGCTGGGACCGTACCGGAATCGATATCTGCGTCTCGGTGTTCCGAAAATAATTCTCGAGACACATACGGTACTGTCCCGATTTTCAACGAAGAAACAATGGAAAAATTATCCTCTCTCTTTTCACATGTTTTTATTCTCTTGAATATATGAGTCAAAAAAGTAACAACCTTGAGTGCATAGAACATGAATTTAACTAAGTTCAAGATTCAACTACTTTCACATTGGATCAGAGACAAAACGTTCCGCCGCTCAGCGGTTGTTGTTGTTGTTGTTGTTGTTAGTATTAGGGCTGATTTTCACAAACGCTTGCGTTGCTTGCAATTAGGGTGAGTAGCCAAGTGAAACATCTGTTTTAAGGCCGCCCCCTATTACGTGTTCTGCGTGCAAGGGCTCATTTTCATGAATGCTTGCGATTTGGGTGAATAGCCAATTGAAGCATGTGGTGTTTCGTGGTGTAACATGTGTTTTAATTGGCTATTCACCCAAATCGCAAGCCAAACAAGCTTTCATGAAAATCAGTCCTTACTCTTTGTTTCTATCTGCCTCTTGCTTCAGTGTTATTTGAATCACTGCACTGCCTGATTTTTTTTCTGCTAACCATAACAATACCAAGAAGAAAATTATACTATGTTTAATAAAACCGTTTTATTAAAGAACGTATACTTTTCCTTTCGACATTGTTATGGTGAGGAATGAATCACGAAAATTTCAGTCAGTGGTTCAAATAACTTTGAAGCAAACGGCAATAGCAATACCAACAACAATAACAATTGAGCAACAAAACGCTCTGTCCCTGAAACCCTGACGCAATGAAACAAATATTTCATTCAATATAAAGGTAGTTGAATTGTGAACTTAATTAAATCCAAATTATTTGTACTGAAGGTTTTATTTTTACTCTTTTGATCTAACGTATTCATCTATTCAAGAGAATATACTCGTGTGAAAAGAAAGGAAACGATATCCCACCCCACCCTACCTTTTCCGCTTCGTTGGAAATCGGGATTTTTATGTGCCCCGAGAATTATTTTTCGGGACACCGGGACGCAAGACTTGATTTCGGCACGTTCCGTAATTTAACTGCCAGATTTTATAATGCAATAATTGGTCTAGGAATCTAAGCAAGTAATTACGTAACGTGTATAATTTGTTAAGGCAAATACAGTGAAGATATAAATAATTTATTAGAATTTGTATATAATTTATTGTGTGCTATGAATGACAAATAGCATAACACACAAGTGATTAAAAATCTTATTGCATGTTATAGCTTTCTTACTTCCAGTGTAATTGGCTAGAGAACAGTAGTTAAATTAGGATTTCCACTAATCGTTTTACGTCGAAGTTATAGAAGGTTCCTAAAGGATACATCGTATAAACTAACCATTTTTGGAAGACTGGGCCTATTGGGTACTAAATGCATAGAACCCACACATGACTACTAGTATAATTATATTGGTGTAAAGCTTTCTTACCAAGGAATAACATCCTGTAGTAACAGTACTATTATAGTATTATAATAATACTAATTTCGCAAGTGGAAAATAGTTAGCAAGGAAGTTAGTGTTCCCAAGTCCTAGTAACTACAAATAAGAAGATAAATAAAACGAAGGAAGAGAGAAAGAAGCAAAAATAAAAAATAAAATAAAAGCTTTTAAAAGACAGCTTACTTTTCTTATACAATTCGTACTAAAAAGTAATTTTCTTTTGTTTATGCATGACTAAACAGAAAAGCATGTGGCGCGTTCTCATATACAGTCACTTTATGAATTGTTGAATTGGCACGCAACTTGCTTTTCTTTTTAGTCATGCATAAACAAAATTATTTTTTTACTTTTTAGTACGAAATATACAAGAAAAGTAATGTCTTTAAAAAGTTTTTATTATTATTATTATTATTATTATTTTCGAGTTATTTCGGTGTACGGATACTTTTTCTCAAGCAAATATATTTTGTGGCCCAAATCCTAAAGTGTTCTGCAACCAGTCAAACTCAATATCTTTGCTGGTTAGTATTTATTTTAGGATAAAGAAGTCCATATTAACAAATTGTATTGTCACCCGATTTACGTCGCTATGCAAAGTTTAATCATTGCATGACGTCGGGAAATGAGTTTAATTAAAGTCTCAAGATTTGAGAACACCACGAACCATTGTGAACTAAAGAAAAGATTGTAATAATAAAAAATGATAAAAGAGATATAAGAGCAAAAAGATATAAGACGGAGGGAGAAAGGTGTACACGAAGAAAGAAGAAACACTGAAGAAAGAGAGGCGAAGAGAAGCAAAAAGAAAATATCAAAGAAAGTGTACAAAAAGAAAAGAATGCACAGAACGGCGTATTCCCTATACCACTGCACTGGAATCATTCAGCCTGTGATCTGTTGAACGTTCAACAGTTAATCCCATGTACGAGCAATCTATGCTCTTTTTTGACAGATTACTGAATGTCAACCACTTTTTAGGTCCTTTGACAGCAAAGCTCATGGTGTCAGTCCGTGTCCAGAAATTAAATCTCAGGAACTACAGGGTGTAGGGAAATGTTTGAGTAGTCGTTCGAAAGGTCTTGAGTAAACTAGCTCAGGACCGCCAGAACTGTCTTGATTGGTGCTGTGGTTCAGTGTCGCCAACCCATTATCTAAAAATTCAATTGCTCAAATTGCTTTCATTCAGTTATACCTAGCTACGCCAAATTCGGCATAAATATTGTTCGACACAATGCAAAAACACTGAGAGAGCCTACATTACCAAGCAACCCACGTTCCAGTGTTACCAGCCTATTTTCTATAAAATTCTATATTGCTTCCATTATTTTATTCATAACAGCATCAACCTTGGCATAAATATTGTTTGACATAATACGTTGTAAGAACATACGGTATTGCGAATATTCCCGCTCCCCAGAACCCCATTGTCAATGTTTCCACCCCATGCTAAAAATACGTCTCTTGAACCATAAGGTGTCGCTCGGAAGGTTTGATCTGGACAAGCTGAGTCAAAGCGCACGTACATGGGCATGCACGTCCGGGGTCATTCGGGGGAGGCTTGTCCCCGAATGCTTACATCAAAATTTATTAATAGTACAAAATAATTGTTTCTCTAAAGAAAAAAGTAAACAGAATAGCAAGCAATAGTGTGTATAAGTAGAGGTGACTTTCTAAAGGCGTGAGGGGGAGAGGGCCTTGACCCTCGAGTTCTCATATGAAATTTCCTTATCAGTTGAATATATACGTTTCTATAAAGAAAGAGTGAAACCAAATAACTAACCATCGAGATTCCTCAGGTACCTCGTTGTCAGTGTTGCCGGCCCATGCTAAAAATAGACTATCTCATGAACCAAATGCTATCAAGATTTGCGATTGATGGTAGAATCGCAGCTCTAACTTGTTTTTGCACACATTACGTTCAACTTTATAATCGTCTTAGAGAAGATGCGGAATTCATAACTATAATGAATATTATACAGTACGGTATTTAAAAGATGCAATACATCTTACAGCGGTTCTCTCTTACATAACTGCCCGATAATTGAACCAAACTCGCCCGTAACTAATGTCTCGTTTTCAAGGTTATATTAATAATAATTCATCTGCTCCAAATATATTTTCTGATTACCATTTATATTGAGAACTTCATGTCTATGAGCGTACAGACTCTGAAACTTCCAATTGTGGCTGTATACATAAGTTTTCTCTCTTTTAATACATTCTCAATCTATGTCTTTAAAGAGACTCTGAAAGAAGAACCAAGCACATTATCTGCTCACCTGTACGACAGAATAGAAGGGATTAATTTGTGAAGGAAACCTTACAAACTAAACCAGTTGAAGGGTTTCTCTCTCTCACACAAAGTCTTGTGACCAAACTACTAACAACAGTAGCACTGGTGAGTCGTCTTCAGAACTACTAAGGAAAACTGATTCGTTTATGGTGGCTGTAATAACAGGAAAGGTAAGTAGAATTATTTATGTGTTAATCAAAGAGTAGAATTTAATGTATTATTTTGCCATTTAGTGATATCTAGTGTCCCCAAGACATCGTTAATTCTTTTAAAATAAATATTTGAAATTTGGAAACAAAAACAGCGCTTTCCAGGCAACTTGGTGCGTCGAACGTAATTAACGAAATTCAGAAACCTTTTATCATTAATTCGGTCAGATTGGACTGTATCATCCACAAATTCTCGAACAGTTCCCGAACTTCAAAAATTTTATAGTTAAAAATTAATACGATTCCCACAAAACTCTACGTAAACCCTGCTAAGCCCCGAATTTTGACTTTACAATACCACCCCTCCCAAACTGGGATCCTGGCAGAATCCCTTCTTTGTAGATTCCAAGAAATTTCAAAGAAAGAATACTTGGATTTTTTTAGAGTATTATTATGATAGAATTAACTTATTTGTACTGTTTTTCAGGTTTTTAAAAACAGACTTTTGTGTATTTAGCTCAACTTATTCTCCAGTGTGTTGTTAACGCGGGGCGGTATGGGAAAAATTAACAACTTTATACAGTTACATTGAATATTACCTAAATTACGTAAAACAATTGAAAAACGACAAAACATATTCCACTTTATAATACCAGGCAATGTAGTTTGACCTGCTCCTCCCCGTATAAAGGGCAGAACGAGGTGTTCAATGTTAGCCGCTATTTATGAGTATGACCCATGTGGTTCATACTGACATCTTAATATTCTGATCATTCCTATCCACACCTGCACAAGAATCGTGTGCCCATTTCTTACCAGGAACACAGCAAATCCACTTGAAATCAAATACAAGTCTTCACACTAAAGGCAAGTTGAGCGCTTCCATCTTTTTCACTGAACTGACACCATACCCGACGTAGATTAACCTGCATCGCCGTTATTTTTTCTCTCTCTCTCTCTCGACTCGCATCTACAACATGGTACTTTCACTGAGGACTGTTTTCGACTTACGTTATTCTCTAGAACCAATTAGGTCATAAGCGCGGAGTATGGGTGTATTTAAAAGTACAAAATCTTGAAGAAAAAATACCTCTCTATCATGTCGCATAAGTGCTTGATTTAGTTTATGTCGGGCGAACGTGTTGGCAGCATAATTAGTCGGAATTGTCCAGAATGCTCCTAGAACCAATTCTGGAAAAGTTGTCCCCATGACTTATGTGTATTATCTTGCTGGAAGAAGCCCTTCGTTGTAAAGGTACATTAAGTCAACGAAGTGCTACAAATGGCCACCAAGTAATGAAACTTAGCAGTCAGAAGTCGTAATCACGACTGAGTTAAACCATCATTATGATATAATTTGTCTTGCTAAAGAACTGTATATACAAAAGCACTTTGTTTTAGGACATAACTTATGCGCAAAAGTTTTAAAGCTAGTTTTAAACCCCAATTTTGTTTGTAATAATTAAATAAATAATAAGTTGTTAGTCATTCAGACACAACATACAAAATTTCACTTCACCATAAAAGAAATCCTCCGTAAAAGTTTTTTTTAATGAAAGAACCTATGACATGACCAATATTCTTAATTAATAAAATCATTGCAGAAGTTTTTATATTCTTAGATTTGAATATCTTTTTCCCCTTTACGCCACAAAAAATAGAAATAAACGATTAGTTTTGAACAGAAGAAGGATCAA
Organism: Lepisma saccharinum; assembly: GCA_022664845.1. NCBI lineage: Eukaryota > Metazoa > Arthropoda > Insecta > Zygentoma > Lepismatidae > Lepisma > Lepisma saccharinum. The sequence goes on from JAGDQP010048849.1 coordinate 7,292, forward strand.
CCCTTATGTACTTGCTTTGAGGGCAAAGCACTCAAAAAAATCTCAACATTGCGAAACCACGAACCTATATTTTTCCACTCTTTCTAACTGAAGTCTGTCGTTTATGCTTTTTTTTATCATTTTCTTTGCGAAAGAAACGAAAAAAAGTGAGCGTAGAAGAAAAATTCTAATTTTATTTCGCTTCGCTAATCTAACTTTTCTTTGATCTATAACCCGTGTACTAACAAGTACATTCATTTTCCGCGCTGTTTATTTTTAAAGACCCCCACCCAACCTCTTAATCCACGTAACTTGAAAACAAGGGGGCGACAGAATTAGGCATGCAATACGCTTCAGTAGCGTTTGATTTCAACAAGGTCTTTGATCTTATCGTTTCGGATCTAAAGTCTTACATATACGACTTTTTAAAATGGCATGTAATGTTTGGGTAAAATTTTCTTTCTCCTGCCATTTTTCTTCTTCTTGTTTCTGCTTATTTTTGTTTTTTTTTCTTTATCTTTGATTTTAAGCCTCTTTCTTCTCATGAAGGTAGGTACTTGGCTTCAAGTGCAATGCCAAAATAGCTCGTAGAGTCCACTGGTTTCGTTCATATTCACAAAAGAAGAGGAGAGTTTATTCTGACTACCTAAAAGTGTCCTCTTTTTCCATGTTTTCCAGGCAGAAAATTTGAAATTAATGATAAGTGGTCAGGCACTGAACATCAAAATATAAATGACGTGGTTAAAGTGTATGGGGGTCGGCAGGGAAACATAGGGTGTCCGGAACTTTGTTGATAAAAAAAGAGTAAAAAATTATGTGTTGTAAAGGTGTGCATGCGCAAAATATTAAAATATTAAAATAAAGTGGAATTCTGTTCATTGCTATCATTATAGCCTATAAAGGTTCCTTCCCAATGCATGCCCAATGAATGGCCATTGACCACTTAGGGCTCATTTTCATGAAAGCTTGCGTTGCTTGCTTTGCTTTCGATTTGAGTGAATAGCCAATTAAAACACGTGGTGTTTCATGGTGTAATTTTATTATGTGGTATAACACGTGTTTTAATTGGCTATTCACCCAAATCGCAAGCAAAGCAATCAACGCAAACTTTCTTGATAATGAGCCCTTACTCGAATCGTCTGCCGCTAGATTTAATTTAATATAAGTCTCTCTTCATGTTGGGATGAATATTTCAATCCGAAGCTAGTTCGACAATTTATTAGCTGGATTTTAATTTCTTTCATATTTATTCAGCCTACGTCATCATCTAATCATCGCCCGTCACAGGCAGGCAAACATTCTTCGAAACGTTACCACATGCTAGAAAACTCACTAGGAAAGGTGGATAAATCGCCACAGTAGTTCCAAGTGATCTGGCAATATTGACACGTTAATCTAACAGTCAAAAATAGACTTGAAAGTTCAATACGTACACTCCTTCTCACGTTAGATTAGATTATGTTTAACTTTTAACTACATACTTTCATTGCATAATGTACTCGGAATTTAGAAATTACAAAATATTCATTCAGAAAATTATTAGAAAATATCAAAATATGGAAAAGAGTATAATTGGAGATATTTTCAGATAGAAAAGAGTATAGTGTATTTGAACATAGAGTTAGGAATATAAATAGAGGGAACCTTAGGCTGTTTTGTCGGAGAGGGGAATGAAGTCAAGAGACGGAAGGGATGAGACACTTCGACCATCTTGTGTAGCCCCATATTCATAGACCCTCATTTCCGAGTATTGCCTCTCTCAGGTACACTCATCCTCTATCGAAAAAGGCAGTCCCCACAGTACTCGGTATAGAGGGCCACACAAGATGGCTGCCGATGAACCGAATTTGACTTCATGTGACGTCATGTATGTTCTCTCTATTTTCTTCCTAACTCTATGGTATTGGAACCTCTAAAAGAATATAATACTCTTAAAAAGAATGTAGCCGGTTAACCTAGGGAAACAGAATGTTCAATGTTTCTTTCAGAGAAACCTTTCAGTGTAGATGTTAACTTGTTTGTAACTTATCGGGGAGTAGGGCATTTCTTTTTATCTCTTCAGGTGGTATGATACTAGATTCCATGTTATTTTTAGTACCTGCGAACTTATCGGCGTTAATTATCGTACACTGGGAGGTATAATTCCACCCCACCGCCGCCGCCAAAATGAGAAAAATAATCCAATACAATCAGACAAAATTCTTTCTATTGCGTCTTTTTACTATTCTTTTGAATTCAACACTTTTAATTATATTCTCAAAACCAATTTCCATTAACAACCAGTAATTGAAATATATGACCTTGAAGTTAAAAAAAGATGTTTCAGCGCGCTCCCATATATGATACTGTATCAGGGCTGCTTTTCATACAGGCGTTCATTACTTGCGTTTTGTGTGAGTAACCAATTTAAACACGTAGGACAAGCAATAAAACACGTGTTTCAATTGGCTACTCGCCCAAATCACAAGCAACGCACGCTTGCAAGAAAAGCAGCCCACCAATACGACAGACAGTAAAGAAAATTGCAAAGCGCTACTCGCAGGTCCCCGTTGGTCTAGTGATTAGAACATCAGATTACTACAAGAAAGACCGGAGATTTGTTCGCGGCTAGACTCAAGCTTTTTTTTCTTTTGCGAAAACACAAGCGATTTCTTTTTTTCTTTTCACTCATGAATACATTGACTCAAGTCGCGAAAATAGCTTAGAAAAGCGAGGTTAGACTTTTTTTAAAAAAAAATAAACAATAGATAAACCTTTAAGAACAGAGATTTATGTAAAATTAATTTTCTGATTTTGTTTTCAAACACCTCATACTTTCCATGTGCCCATTTCATACACCTGTTGAACTGAATCCATTTTTCTCCATCTCTATCACTCCAAAAACTTTGGGGTAATAAACGGATTCAGTATCTACGGTATTATCAAAAGGAAATTTCTTCCACAATCACATTTCAGTTTTAGATCTTCCTCAAATTTGAATTGGAACAGCGGAGACTGAAAATTTTGAACATATTGATTCTAGAATCGATGTATCACTTGCGTCTTTAAGAAGAAACATAAACAACTATCATTTGTGTGTTTATTTTTTGCTCACTTCAATTTTCCAACGTTATTGAATTAATTTGTGGCGTTTAGGTATCTTTGGCTCACGCTCTATAGTCTAGTGGTTAGAGTGATGGACTCATGTCCGCGTGGTCCCGGGTTCAATTCCCGGCTGGAGTCCCACTTTTCGGCGTCCACCCAGCGTCGTGAAGCAAACTGGAGTCACGTGAATAAAGACGCGACGGTCACTCGGTCTAGAAAGCCCCTAATACGCCTGTTCGTGGCCAGGTGTCGTTCAGTACTGACCACACTGCCGTCACTCAGGTGGACGCAGTTCCACCAACCGCGGACAGATGTCGTTGGGCCAGGCTTAGGACCAATCGGTCTAATTAACCCAGTGTGATTAATGACTATTAGATAATTTGAAGTCATAATGAGCAGAGCTGAAATCAGATTACTTTTGGTGACCCGGCCTGACCCGAACATAGGTGACCCGGAGACCCGATCAGAAACTTGACCCGAAGGAGTAATAGTACTACCTTCAAATGATGTGTTGGGCATTAATAGATAACTTATATACATAATTTCACATCGAAGAAGGAGATTTCTTATGTTACCTTTCTGTTTTGAATAATTTATCAATCATAGCCAACTGATGCTAAAAAGAAACTTTGTACGGTGAGCAGCGTGTGCTGTTTTGGGTTGGTTATTTCAGAACTGCTGCTGGGAAGTCATTATCAGATTTCCTGAATTTCAAGACCAACGATTGTTGATGAGGAACTGCAGAAATTTTATTGGTTAGAGGTATCGTAAATTTCCATGGTACAAAGCAAATGACTCTTACTACTTTACATGACAACTCGTGTTAGAAATAAACTGATTGTTGAAACACGGGCTAACGTGTTATTTTATTAGGTTGTGTCTAGAGTAACGATGGTTTTCCGTCGTTGCTTTAAGTTTTTAACATCGAGAGTTAATTTACTAGAGCAACGACGGAATATATTCCACTCTCGCGTAGCTTGAACTACAAGTAACAGCGAGAATCTCTAAGCTCGGCAGATGCAGTTTCGTCTTGTGTACAAGGCGTCAGGAAGCTGATCTAAAGGTCCCGGGTTCAAACCCTCGCGTCGACTTTTTGCTAATTTTTTTTAAAAAGAAAATTAAAGTTTTTTCGTTTTTTATATAAATACACAAAAGGAAATTTAATAAAAGTTGTGATTTACAATTTTAAAGGAGGCCACTAAAAACTAGGATGTATATAATAAACCCACCAGGGCAGGATGTGCGACAGCGAGGTGTGCAAGGGGGGGAGGGTGCGTCCGAAGGGAGCTGGGCGGCGGTGGGCATACGCAAAAGCACTGTTTACTCAAAAATTCTGTTTACTCAAAATTTGTGCCGTTCCGTCCCGAACTTCTGAAACTGAAACTTCTGAAAAATATCTCATATGTTTTCAACCAATGTTTGGTGGTTAGCATCTTTTGTTTTCCAGAAAGGTTTGAACAACAAATGATATTTCATACATTCCTATTTATCAACTGGGTTCACGGAGTTTGAAATCCTTAGTTTTTCATTAGTTTGTGGATTTTGGCGACCCGCAAAGGTGCTCTCTCCGCATTTTACAGTGAATACTTTTAGGAAATGTCGTTGCATAGTGAGAATAGACCAACAAAAATATCTTATCAGTGTTGTTAACAATAAAACTGCAAGAAACGAAATATTTCCAATATTATCATAGCACAAAAGGAGCAAAATATCTGTAATGTAAATAAGAAAACACAGCTTTCTGAAAATGCCAACAAAAGAAAAAATACAAACTAAAGTGTTAGGGCTTATTTACATGCAAGCTTGCGTTGCTTGCTTTGCTTGCGATTTCGGTGAGTAACCAATTGAAACACGTGTTTTATTGTGTGTTCTACGTACTAGGTAATAAAACACGTGCTTCAATTGGCTACTCACTCTACTCGCACGCAACGCAAGCTTGCATGTAAACCAGTCCTTACAGTTTCGCTCTCTCTCTCTCTCTCTCTCTCTCTTCAGATTGAACCATACAAATGAATAAGGACGGAAGCAAGCAAGGAGATCGCTTATTGAAGAGAAATTTGAAGGCTTGGGCTATGACATCTTAATTTACGGACCTTTAAATATCTCAGCTACAAGAATCAGCTTCAAAATTTGAATGAATTAATCTAATAGATGTTAACAAATATTAACTTTTCAAAATTTCAATATCCTCTAAATTTATTATTCGGTATTGAAAAATAAAAAATGAAAACAAGAAGTGTGAGGACCAAGGACTCTTTAGGATGAGTGTCCGTATATTAGATGGATGTATAAATTACTATTGGCTTATTCGTACTTTTAGGTAGATTTCGAAGAAAATATACCTATTGAGATCGGTACGATATGAAAGTGTGTATATATATAGAATATATATATAGAATATATATATATATATATGTTAACACGCTAGCGGCCATAATTTTGAAGATATTTGAACCAAATTTTTATATGTTGTTTCTAGGCTTAATAGCTCGGTTAAGTTCGTTAAGGCGCTAAATCGGTCGCCATCTTGGATCCAAAATGGCCGCCGAACCCATTGTTGTATAGAATACACAGCCTAAATCGCTGGGGCTATTGAAATCAAATTTGGCATAAAGGTACAACATCACTTTCTGATTATGAAAATGTTACCTAATGAGTTCAAAGACGCCAACTTGGATCCAAAATGGCGGACCTAAAAATCCATTTTCCACACCGTTTGAGCTAGAGATACGAAATTTGGCATTAAGGTGCATTATGACGAGTAGCTTAGGGAAATATCACAACATTTGGGAAAAGTCGCCATCTTGGATCCAAAATGACCGCCCAAAATCCCATTTTGCACACCGTTTGAGCTGGATAAATGAAATTTTACTTGAAGTTGTACTTTCACAAGTAGGTCACGACAAAATAAGAAAACTTTCAAAAAGTCGTCAACTTGGATCCAAAATGGCCGCCCCAAAAACCCAATTTCCAAATCATTGAAGGTAGAGAAACGAAGTTTTCAATGAAGGTGTATGACCAAGAGTAGGTTACAATAAATGGGGCAAATCTTCCCTTTGGGGGCGCAGCCAACCGTGGGAGGGTGAAGGTGTACTCCGTGGTGGTGTAGTGCTGCAGGGAGATTTTGGTTAAGATAAAGGAGGCGCATCCTCTCAAAAGCACTGAAGTTGGGAGGCGAGCCCCGGCTCCCAGCGAAACTTCGAAATCTACCTCAGCCTGTAGGCCTACCAAAAGGGATTTTTTTTAAACTTTGTATATATTCTCGTAATATATATTATGGATGATTTACAGAAAAAGAAGAGTAAGTTCAAAAAAACAATTACATGATGATACAATAATGTTTGTCGTTCGTGTTTCTAATTTTGATGTTTTAATACAGTTGATTTATGGGTGTTTATTGACTCACTTGTGATTACATAAATTACAATGAGTGGAGCAATAAACCAGAAATGTAGGGACATAAATCTCAAGTAGCTGCGATAAAATTCATACAGTGAAAAGCACAAAAATGTACAATAAATATGAAAATAGAATAGCAGAGGGTCATGATGAAACAAAGGGATTACGAAACGGCTCAATTACTAGATGAACACACACACCCTCCATCTCAAAGTACTTCAAGTACTGCGTATAACTCTCAGAGAACACACCTCGCATTAATTTTTAGATCTTCATCAATATCACCCGATACTAATAGATATTTGTGGAAATTGAATCGTATGGTGCAAACAGTTTGTTATCAATGTTTATTTCAGGTATGCTTTCGGTGGGGGGCGCTTTCAACCGCACCCCCGGAATAATTAGTCTCAACACTTGTATAATGAAATACGTATAGAATAGTACATTCTATAAACATTGTTCATGTTATTTTGAGGTTAACTAAGGAAGTATGATATAATGTTAAGTAATATTATTGTTATTTTATATTTTAGTACATTGGAGTCAATATTGTAAAATGACGAGTAATCAGCTGCAGAATGTGTATAAACACATGTGCTAACACAGCACGCCCAAAGCACGTGCTGTTTGTTTACAAACAAGCAGTAGTAAATGGTGTCGTACGCTAGCGAGTAAAAGCATGTGCTCATACTCGTAAACAAATGGTAGTGGAAGACGGACGGAGCCGACCACAGCGACCGAAGGCAGCCGACGGAGCAGAAGACAGCGGAGGACTGCAGAGACAGCAGACCAGAACTGAATAAAAGCCAGCGAGTCAGAGCAGCCGACTATTCCGCTCCCAGGGATAGTTGCACTCACTCCTCCTCCTCACCTTGGACGGTTCTGCCACGAGAA
>JAGDQP010048850.1:0-14646 GCA_022664845.1 Lepisma saccharinum
ATACAGTAACATAGTCATTCATTTTCGCCTTTGGCAAATCTATTTCACTGATGAATCCCACATCTGAGTGGGCCCCTCAAAACACACAGTCACACACCGAAATGTCCCACCCACCCTAAAGTTGCAGAGAAATCGGCGGCATTGCCAAAAACTGAGGATCTGCTCTATTGTTCTGTCTGGTTTAGCGAAGCGTTGGAAAACACGTTTAAAGGGTTACGAAATGCTTGGAATGGAAATAGGTATTCGATGTGAGTGCTTGTTCGCTAGATGGCAGGCCTAAACGTTTACTGAACTTGTATAAAGGATTTCAAGTCAGAGACAGAAGTCGATTACATTGTTATCTGTTTTACATTAGCCTATCATTCTAATTGAGATTCTTTATAGTGATGCTCAATGCTTCAAACATATTACAATTTTATTAACTATAAACCAAGCTCTCGTAGTTAGTAGAGAGCAATTATGCATTATAAAACCATGTTAGGTTCTCATCACTGCTAAAACCAATTTCCGTTAACATTTTTTGAAGGCACAAGCGAGAATTGTTCAATTCTCAATTTGCTTGTGCTCGTAAATTTGATTACTCAATTTTCTCACAACCATCTGTCGCAGGGACGGTGTACGATCCGCATCTGAGTACCGTACGGTAATTTTGGATTGTAAGCTTCTCTCTAAAATCCTATTTTTGTTCATACGTTTTACCGTCATTGCGGTTCTAAAACAAACCGGATGAAATAATGGAAAGGCATATCGTCGACAAAACAGAAAGACAGCTGCTAAATATCTGTTTCATCTATTGTTACCGTCCCAGACGATACTATCGTGTCCTCGTGACTTCTGTGCTGTGCTAAAGAGAAGAAACACCGTGTGCACTTTCAAAGTTGAGCGGTCAGCAGGGCGCATACATTAACCGTGACTGCTGAAAACTTAATTCTGCCTTATCTCTGCGAAAGAACACCGACAACGAGAGAAAAGTTTCGTTCGTTGCGCTGTCAATATTGCCGTCCATCTAACACTGGAAGATTGAAAGTTTCTCTGGTAGGTAACTTGAATGGGAATTGTAGTGTACTTGGCATCTGAGGCTGGCATAGGGTAGGGGAGAGGATGTTGTAAGAGGCCAGTGTCTATATTGTAAGTACCATCCCAGCATTTGCCTGGAATGACTGAGGAAAAAAACTGGAAAACCTCAAGATTTTCGGAGGACTTCCCGAATGCTAAGCCAACTATCTACCACTGAGCCACGATCGCTCGGTCTCACAATACGAGAGTAAGATTACAAAGAGAACATTGATACATAAATTTCATCATCATGTGAAGGAAGATTAGTCCTCTGCTCTGAATGAAGCCACTGTTCCACATGAATATCAAATATAACTACGATTACATTCATTCCATACCAACCAGAGCTGAATCGGGCCACCGGGTTAATTTTTGGATCAGGTCCCCGGGTTTATGCTCGTAACCCGGTGTGATCCGATGGGCAAAGCAGAGATTTCATTCTTTACTTACACGAATTTTGTAGTTTCTTTAGGATATTCAGTGAAAATCTTGTTTTTCTATTGCAGCCTTACATGGATTAGGCTCATACCTTTCAAATTTCTTAGATTTTACGAATTTGTAGCAATTCTGTATTATTTGTGAACGTAAAATATTGAAAAGGATCCTAATCGTATATATCCTCATGTAGGCTTACGAAAAAATACTTAAATGTTTGTCAGTATCATTTGTTTCATTAATTTATATCTTTCACATAGATATCTTATAATAATAACAATAAATATTTGTAATAATAAATGATATTATTACTATTATTTGAAAGAGTATATTTTTATACGTTCGGTAATTTTTATACTTGCGTACGATATTTTTTATTTCAAAAATTTCCATCCCTGATCTGCCGACAGCATTTGAGGAGGAGCCGAATGTCCCTGAGAGGTCATGAATGGCCACTTTCCGGTTTCGGCAAAGAGCCAAAGAGCGAGATTTTAGGAGAACAGTAGCCATTGGTTGGAAGGCGAGTGACGTCACTATACGGACCGATGAGTGTGTGCTTGTAGCGAAAGCATAGGGAATTCCATAATAACGATGGATATAAAACAAATTTTGTACCTGATAATTATTTGGTAATGAAAAAAATACTTTTTTTTTAAACTTTCATGTTTCTAATAGTGAGTGTAGACTATTAAACTGCATAAAAATAAACGACGTATTCTAAATAGTAAGACAAATATATCTCTGTTAACTTTATTTTAACTCATGGGACTCTAATAAAATTGATTTTAGAACCTTAATATCTACGTTAGAAATATTTGATTGCAATAGAGAGATAGATAGGATAATGGTGATAGTCTAATTTCAGTGAAGAATAAACATATCTGTACTTCCTTTCGGCTAACATTTGTGACCTAGGATCAATGTGCATGCTATTTTTTTAATCTCTCTCTTTCTCTCTCACACACACACGCGCGCACAAACACATAAACAAAGGAGTCAAAGTATTTAGTAAACTTTCAAAGAGGTTCAGATTTTGTTTATATTATTTGACAATAGGGGAGGCGGATCAGAAAAAACTTTGGTAAACTTTATTTTTGTATGGACCAGTCTAGTAACTTTGGTCTTCGGCCCGTCATGATTCGCATTTAGCTGTTAAAATCCACACCCATGCCCCTGCCGGGACTCGAATCAAGGACCTTCAAGGGAGGAGAATTAGATCATTATGATTACGTAAGATCACTTAAAATTATATTAGTGTAGATTTAAAAGTTGAAACTTTTTTTGGACTTCAAAATAACGATAAGAATTGAATTGAATTTATTTTAAGCCTTTAAGAATCTGAGGCTAAAACCAATAACGATAAGAAATTTGACGTGTTTTTCATATGCACGAGGTCTTTATTTTTGCTTACAAGGTGGGTCTAAATGGTTAAAATGAACTTACGTAATACTTGGGCGCTATCATATTACAAATTAACCTACAAGTATACAGACCAGCAGCCACGCTGAAGGGGTCCTCCCCCCGAAAATTTTTCTTCGTTACACTACACCTTCAAATCTAATTTTATGTGTGTATAAGGCGGTAAAACAGGGATTCCAGCTTACTCCCTGTGGGGGATGTCACTCCCAAAACTGAGAGCCCTTGTGGTAAAAAATCGATAGAAACAGTGTAAAACTCCAGTTAGACCCTCCAAATTTTGACTTTACAGCCCCCACTAAACTGAAAATAATCTTGGCGGAATCCCTGAGGTAAAAATATATCATGACCCATGCCCCCCAACAATATTTCAGTGGCTTCCCCTTCACCTGCAGTTTGGTTAGCAACGAGCCTGTTTTTATGTTGAAACTGGTTGAAACAGCACAGTTATTGTGATTACTCATTGGTTAACGAGCGTCTAGCCGCAGGTCACTGGAATTAAAATGGCGGCACACTTGGAAACATTTCCGGTACAGCACAGAACTTTTGAGTAAACAGTACTTTTGCGTATGCCCACCGCTAACACGGGGCTTCCCCCCCGCGGCTAACGCCACCCAGCTCCCTTCGGACGCACCCTTCCCCCCTTGCACACCTCGCTATCGCTCGCTGTGCATCCTGCCCTGGTGGGTTTATATACATCTTAGTTTTTAGTGGCATCTTTTAAAATTGTAAATCACAACTTTTATTAAATTTCCTTTCGTGTACTTACATAAAAAACGAAAAAACTTTAATTTTCTTTAAAAAAAAATATGTGAAAGGTCAACGCCAGGGTTTGAACCCGGGATCTTTGGATTAGTTGTCTAACGTCTTGACCACAAGACCAAACTGCAGCTGGCGGATTGAGCGCTTCTCGCTGTTACTTATCGTTCAGGATAAGAGAGAGTGGGATACTTCCGCTTTACTTCCGCCATTTTAATTCCAGTGACCTGTGTGTAGACGCAAGTCTTAATAGGTGGAGTTTATGTATCTCTGCCACCAGATGGAGTTGTAGTAAGCCTTCAAACAGAGTACTCTTGCTTGTGGTTTGTCGAACTCATCGAACCATTAGACAATCGAAATTATCAATATTTTAGAAATCAATCATATGTTCATAGTGAGTTTCTTTTAAGGTACGAAACTATTTTGTGACTAAAATATGCTATACGTAAAAATTACCATAAAAATACAGATGAAAAGATAAATTGGGGGAATGAAGAAAGTGGGAGAAAAACAGGAGAATCCACAGAAAACCCCCGTACATGGTGTTCGTCTACCTCAAAGCCCACATGGCATGAGCAGTGATCGAACCGACGACCTCTAGCACCATACCATTGAGCCACCGCTGCCCGCGAAATAAATAATTTTCTGTATTAATAAATGATTTTGGCATATTTTGCAAACACTCTTACTAGAACCTTCTACCAATATACCAACTTGACAACATAAAACCATCTCCGCTATAGCGCGTACAGTTCAAGAAGCACTTATACCCATTCCCCATGCGACCTCGACGGTCAAAGTTGCTGGTTCGATGTTTTTGGTTTCCCAATTCGGATCTTCGATTACTAACGTCCGGATTCTACACGCTCAGGCCGAAATGTATGGGCAGCTGCTCATAATAGTAAATTTAACCAGAAGCAGTTGCGGTTCTAGAGGAAACAAACTGGGGGGGGGGGCAGCTCTCAACGTTGCATGTTATATATGTATATAAAGTGTTTCTATGTTGAAGCTGTCCTGCTGTCCATTATCTACATTCTCTTTCTTTCCTCTTTTGCCTTCCCACCATTCGTTCCAATACGTTTTTCAGTACAAGCTCTTCTCAGACAACATTGTTTCATAATGAAAGTCTGTTTTGCATCTATTATTTTTGTACCGCCCTAACCATCAGGCTACAGAGAGGCCCATCAGTGCATGGAATTTATGGAATTTACAGAGGGAAACTTATAGTTAACTGCCAAATTTACGCTGGATAAAATGACTTGATTGAATTTTACACTACATAAAACGGCATCAAGAGTCCATCCCTCTACACACACACACTTAAAAATCTATAAATACCACACTGGATATATTGTATAATTCAACACCAATTTAGACCTAAATAAGATGATTTCAAAAAAAAAAAAAAAGAAGATTTCTACTTTTTATTTGTAGGTCGGACTAGAATTTCCTATATTATTTTTATAGTAAGAAGTAAGTCGGACAACGATTAGCGTTCTGTCGTTTTCGGTATAAGCTACTGGTGGTATAATTTTGAAATAACACCGCATTGCCTATAAGCAATAAATTAGATTTTCAGATGATGTGTTCTTCCCTTTGTTACAACGTTGTTGATAGTGAATACTTCTAAAAGGTTTTAAAAACAAAAAAAATACTGTGTTACATAACCAAAAAACAATAAAATAACTACTTGAAACTTGTTCTAAGAAATTAAAAAATCGTTTAACACTCGACAAAATTCAGTTTCTAACATATACTATGACTCCTTCTCCCACCCCATGTTTATAGAAGCAGCTTATCGTGGTACACTTCATTTCATGTTCAAGAATCGATAACATTAAACTTCTTGCAAAATAAATATTAAGTATATTAAATATTTCAAGACAGCTGAGAATATTAGTTTATTTTCACTGCAAAAAACTGGTGGAGGGGGGCAGGCCCACCGGCCCCGGCCTAGAACCGCCTCTGACCAGAAGCAGAGTACATTAAAATAATAAATCTATGTCAACATAAATAAATAGACAAGATAATGTTAATATAGAATGGCATGTTGAAAAATGAAGCGACCGGGAATCGAACACGGGCACACCAGTAGGATGCTAAGTGTCCTACCATTATGCTATGGCTGCAGCGATGACTTCTCTGCATATATGATATTCGTTTTGCCTCAGCTAAACCATTTAATCACTACTGATATACATGGACAAGGCACTCCCTTTCTTGTATGCATTTTAATTAAGAGCTTTTTCTAAAGTTTCAGGTCTGAAGATTCCTAAATATAGAAGAGGAAGATACCTGAAAACCGTAAATAACAATTCATATTCAACAACTGGCCAGTAGGAAACATCTTTACATTCTTTTCTTTAGTTCACAAGGGTTCATGGTGTTCTGAAATCTTCCAGCGTTGATTTAACCCATTTCCCGACGTCATACAATGATGAAATTTTGCACACAGACGTAAGTCAGGTGACAATACAATATTCCGTTTCTACTTTCCTATATGTTTATATATTTACATATTTTAATTTTTCTTTTTAATACGGACTTCTTTATCCTAAAATAAATACTAGCCTGGACTGTTCTGTCGTTTGGCTGGTTGCAGAACACTTTAGGATTTGGGTCTCATGAACACCGAGATAACTAAAAAAATTAAAAACTTTTTTAAAGACAATTTCTTTAAACCATACTAAAAAGTAATTTATACATAATTAAAAAAAAAGCATGGGACGCGCCAATTCAAGAATTTATAAAGTGACTATTTATACTAGCGCGCCTCATGCTTTTCTTTTTAATCATGCATAAACAAAATTATTTTTTACTTTTTTGTACGAATGGTTTAAGAAAAGTGCCTTTAAAAAAATATTTTTTATTTTTTTCAGTTACGATCATTACATCATGCTAGTTCTAAATTTAAAGAATTTTGCAACTACTAGGCTTGAATGAGAGTGAAAATGTAAATTTTGTAACATCTCATAATAATCCAGACAGTAAGGTGAGCGAATGAAACAAACTTTATTTGGTAGTATGGTCGGAGTGGGACAAATTACTCGAGAATGAGGAAGCAATTCTCATCTTGCATTTAACTTTAAAATCCTTAATTTCTGTATCTTTTTGCAATAGTCGATTGCGCGCCTGTGTGTGGGGGGGGGGGGAGGCAACTGTCCCTCTCGCTCCATCCCCCAATCGCCTTCGACGCAGTATATTCCTCCGCTAAATAGTGGGACAGACCAAAAAATGAAACCGAAAATCCACCCCTGGTAATAGCGGTCTTAGCTATAATATTCAAATTGTCATGCGACGGTTTGGAAACAGAAGTAAGGCTTCTGAAAGGAAAGTACCCTTACCTGAGGGAAGTTCTGTTACGCTACATTAGTGGTTGGACAAAGGAGAGAGAAAGATGATATTTACTGCTTTCTAGTCTGTACTGCAGTGGTTTCCATCTATACCTGTCACAAGCTGCATGTGTGAGAGAGCTTTCTCCAAGCTTACCCAAGTTAAAACGAAATTAAGCAGGATATATTGGAAGCCCTGCCCTTGCTATTTGTGGGACAGGAAAAAGCTTTGGTTAGTGATGTAGATGAAGCTATTGATGAGTTTAAGAACGTTTTACCTTTTGACAGACGTCTCTTGTTATAGGATATATGCCCAACTGAGGAAGTCCCAATTGAGGAAGTCCATAAATTCCACAGAAAATAGTTGCAACTGAGGAAGTGTCCTGAACCCAGAAATTCGGGAGTTGCAAGTGAGGAAGTGTTATTTAGATTTGAGATGTTATCTCTTTTGCTATCCCCTTACTTGCTGTGAGTCATTCATTCCGCAGCTCATCAAATGTTTCACTAAGAGACGTCAAAATCGAGGTCAAAGACGTTACCGTTCCACCAGGTTCCTCAACCGAAAGTATTTGTTTTTCCCAAGTTCAAGAACTTTTGTTTGATTTTTTTCAAGCTCTAGTTTCTGTGGTTTCTTTCATAACAATATATGTGTAGTACATTATTTCTGTAATTGATATCTTCTTAATTGTCTACCTCTTCCCAGCGCTGACTATGTTGATTAGTTCTATATCGGGTTTCTGTCTGCTATGCCCTAGATTTTTTATAATCTAAATGGTTTTCCTCTGATAACGTTCTTCTCTAATTCAGTGTTTATTTCAATCTCTAATCACACTATCCTACGATCACTAGAGATTTCGAAACTGTTCTGCATCATATTTTTCATGAGTGGTCCCAAATTTTTCTGCTGTTATGAGTGGTCCCAACATACTAAGGTAGTCAGAAAGTAAGGTTCCCTAATTAATATATACTTTTATATTTCAAACATTAAGCGGCTTTTTCGCCAGTTGAAGAGAAGATACTACATTAATTTTAAGGAATGAGACCTTGATAAACAATAAAATCACTTACCAGTGCACCGCGGTGCCAAGAAATATGAGTTGTTGGCAATTATGAGTTGTTTACATAATTATCTCGTTACAACTTATTACGAAGTTTAATGGATGTGTCAAGGAATCAGCGAGTTCTGAATCAGAATTCAAAATATTCCATGCGAACCTTTTAATCTACTGTGTACTACGTTCATAATATACTGAAAACATATGTCCAAACATGGTACACATAAAAAACGATGCCGTATTCTAGTTCTTTCTAGAACACACACACATATATATCTCCCCTTCGTTCTAGTGGTTAGCGTTGCTGACTACGGATTGAGGGATCCCGAGTTTGATTCCCGGCGCTGCCAAGGATTTTTTCTAAGGCATTTGGGTCTGGAACGATACCCATTCAGCACCGTGATGCCATTGGGGAGCTGCTATGAATAAAATATAGTAACGATCACAGTGAGAGTTCAGGCTCTCCTCTCCCAACCCGTCTGGTCAGCGTGGGGCAGTAGACCAATCTCCTCCCACCGGGGAGAGGCTTCATCCAGTATTGGATCGAATATGAAATAAATAGATGTAAAATGGCGTGTGGTTCGTTTGAAAGACTACACTTTATTTTCAAAAGCAAGCTACCAATGTGTCTGAAGCGTAAAGTTTATAATCAATGTCTCTTACCCGTGATGATGTACGGCTGCGAAACTTCAACATTGAATGCGCAAACGACTCAAAGTTTGAGAGTCACAAAAAGAGCAATGGAGAGATGCATGCTAGGAATAACCAGGAGGGACAGGAAGACGAATGGATTCGCGAACAAACAATGGTAGAGGTGTAATCAAGACTGCGAAGAAGATGAAGTGGAGATGGACCGGTCACATAGCTAGACGAACAGATGGAAGGTGGACGACAAATGTATTACAGTGGATTCCTAGAGAAAAGAAAGGACCGAGACGACGTCCAAATGTAAGATGGGTAAATGAAATCAAGCGTTTTTCAGGAGCTACATGGATGAGGATAGCAGCAGACCGAGATATGCGGAAAGAAAAGGGGGTGATCTTCATCCAGCAGTGGATAGAAAACGGCTGAATATAATATATATATATAAAGACATCAGTAAATTTTTATCCCCCGTCCTAGGAAAAGCTGTAATGACGGGCCTGATTATTATTATTATTATTATTATTATTATTATATTAAACTGATGAAAATAGCCCATATTTTCATAACGTTAGCATTCCAAATTTTGAAAACTCGTATTCTTAGCTACATCTACATATGAAGCAAATTGTAAAATATTCAGTTAAATTATTTACTGGGTCTTGGATCGCATTAAACTGCTCTAGTTTAGTTAAGAAAACGTTATCTTCCTTTATGAAACCAGTCTGGGCAACTTGCCTCAGGCAAGCTCAATCTGTTCCTCAGTTGGGACTAAGTTTTGCGAACGCACTCTTCTGTAAAGATATACTTCCTCAGTTGGGAAAATTTCATAGTACTTCCTCAGTTAGGACTTCCTCAGTTGGGACAACACCTGTTATAGATGACGTGTATTATGATATATTTGTTTCTAACATTTATGAACATTTTCTGCGTGTGTGTTTAAATTCTATGCAATTTGATTTTCTTATACTACTACATAAGTTCAGAAATTTTCAACACTGTCATCTAGTGAACTTATTTTCCTTTACAAACATCAGTGCAGTTAAAGAGCCAAGTGGTTCTATTGTAAAATATGTTTCTTTTTAATGTACAAGACGTCATTTCTTCTGTGTGCACACTAAAATATAAAGTTCTAGCTACGCCTATGATTGACATTATTAAACAAAGAGTAGTGACGTCATTGTGGTGTTTAGAGTAGAACTGATCAAATGAAAGTTATAACGAGTTTAATAAGATTGATGACTTGTCCACGGGATATGAAATAAAGGCTATCTCTACAAATCTGAGGCAGATATTTGCGTCCAGGTGTTATTTAAATATGGTGGTTAAATGTTAAAGATCTCTTGCAGATATGTTGAGTTATATATATTTAATTATTAAACCTCCTGTCCCGGTCACCCCCTGAAAGAAACACTGTCCAAACGAAAGGAAATGATTGAAAACTCTGCTTCACCCTGCAGTTGACCGAGTCAGCCCGGTGACCAAACTTAGACCGGGTGATGCGTTTCAGTTCTGGTCTCAAGTTTGAATTTCGAGTGTTATTTGCTACGCTATGACACTGCTTACATCGTTACGTATGGAGCCAGGGAGTACGCCACGAATGTAGTCGAACGGGGTGTCTAAAGTTATTGGGGGGTGTAATTCATATTCAATTATACACCATTTTATACAGTCATTCATTGTATCTTACCATGTGTGCATGCATGTGTGCGCGCGCGCGTTTCTGTTTGTCATACTTTTCAAAATAAGAATTATGCATAACCACATAAGGACAATGTGTGTAAATAGCAAGCATTATTATTATTATTTAATTACTTACGAAGAAATTGAACAACTTACTCCTCTGTCGTTATGTAGGAAACTGATTTTAGAATATGAGGAGTTTTGATCTTCACGCTTCGGATCATTTTCATCGAGTAGAATGAATTACCAACCGAACTATTAGCTTTCAAATAATTTTAGATATTGTTATTTGTTTTTGTTTTTTTGTTTTTTTTGCACTTGTCTAGCTTTTGCAAGCTTTAATTTGGTAAAATATGGATAGATATAAAATTAAATTTTAATTACCATGGAAGAGATTATTTACCTCAACTATGTCTTTAGAGCAAAAAATAATACATTTTAAATATAATAAGCTCTACTTTTTTCAAGCTTTGCTGGAGTGCATATCAAGATTACATCACAGTTGATAAAATAACTTAGTAGAAATTGTATGCACTTTTTATTCCAAAGTTCTCGGATCGATGCCCAAAGTGACCGACTTCATTGAGGCTTTCCAAACAAATGCTGAAATCAGGGCATCCACTTCCACAAATTCAATTCTTCTTAACAGTGTTAAGGTGAATTGACCAACAGATTGTAAAATGTCATTTTTAGTTGTTTTTTTCGGAATGCTCAATGAGAAGCAGAAAAAAAATTAAAAATGAAAAATTCAACTTTTGACCAATAAGGTTATTTTCAGATTAGTCGCTAACATATATATTTCCGGAGGAATGTTTCTGGTATCTATTTTTCGCTTTTCTGTCGCTACAAACCAAAGCATTGATGGACGTTTGAATAACATTCTTTAAACTTTCACGACGAGAAAATATTACTCATGATCTCGTTTCTTTTTCAAATCATGCAGAAATTTGCCACACTGACGTTTCCAATACCTAAAATTATGTCTACTAACTCAAACCTAAACTAATGGTACGACATTCCGTAAAGTGCCAAGGTGTGCCAGACGGTTTTTAGCTCGGCATGAGCCTGAGATGCTTCAATGCCATAAATAAAATAAAATTCAAAGGGCTTTCTCGTCGCAGTTGTACTTTGGCTTCCATGGCCCCAACTTGCTCGTTTTTGTATTCAAAGTGTCTCCCTAATATTTATCACGATACTGGATAAGTATCAATATTCTGCGAATCGAACCCGGAACCGCTCTCACCAAGGGCGAGAGCGTTAACGTGCATATCCAGGAGCCAACCCAGAAACACATCCTGACTGGACCTCGGCATGCCTTCCTATTTCGATTTCCGAACCGTATAAACTCTGCAAGAAAGTGGCGAATCATAATTAACAGAAACGGGTAAATAGTCCATGGTTTGTAATGAGTTCCAGCAAGCCAAAGATTCCAAGTAGTGGATGTCACTATTACCTATTTTCTATGGGACAGTCTAGTAACACTTTTGACTTCGGTGCGTGACGATTCGACCTTTTTCAGCAAGTTGAAATCCACAAACATCCATACCCCTACCAGGACTCGAACCCGGGACCTTCGACTCGTTGCCCTAACTCCTTAGACCGCACGGCTACCCGGTCGGCACCTGCATGCACGACCCGTGGCTCTTAAAATGTTGAATTTAATGAAATATTAAAATTTTCAGAAATCCCAATTGCCTGATGAAATGTTGACTACCGCAGCGAGAAACCTCTCTTATCTATACTCTTCGAATTTCAAATATTGTCAGTTCCAATATAAATAAGAGAAAGCGCACGCACGGCTTCGGTGATAAACATTTCATCTGGGAGTAGAGTTAAAAAAAAATCGAAAAAACTATGTAGCCAGTGTCATACTATCTTGACTAAGGAAATTGTTTGAGGTCTCTCTTTTTTATCTTTAGCGACAACGTAACATGTTCAGGATAACAAAAAGAAGCTCTTTTAATTATTGTCTGTCTGTATGTGTGTTTGTGCTAGTCTGTACGTCACGAGTTCGAGTACTGAAGTCTGGCACAAATGAGTTAGTGTTTGAATGATACCTTATTTAAGTGGCACCTAAGTAGTGAAACATATGACTGTCTCCAGTCACTTGTGGTCTGTCTGTACACAGACTTCCGAAGATTTGTTTATTTCTGCTATCTCCATATACAACTCGGAGACTATTTCACATTGGAGCTTAGCAACAACAACAAGCATGAACAATGGGAAAGGAAATTGGACGGAGACGGAAATAGCCTTGAAGACCCAGCGAGACCCTTGAAATGGATATAAATATTTGTGATGACTTTTCTGCCCGCTAGATGGTAGGGCAAAACTTACATTGGATTTTTGCAAACGATGTCGGAGATCAAAATCGATCAAATTCTCATCTGTCCTTTATTAGCACGTAATATTTGAAATAAGAACATTGGAAACTGTTGTCAATTGTTGGTACATAATACAACCCTTTTAACGATGAACCAAGGAACCCATAGCTTATATACCGAACTTTTGCTTGATATGCAGTACTAGGTACAAATTCAATTTTCCACCAGCATATATACGGCTAATCTACCACTTCCTCTCAAACCGAATGGCATATGTTGCCATCAACAATAGTCTATATCACATCCAATATTTCCATACATCGGGATGCCTCAGGGTTCTGCTCTCTCACCTCTATTGTATATCCTATATGTAGCTTACGTGCCAATACCACCTTCTCCAGTACATACCTTTACATTTGCCGATGATACAGCCTTCCTCGCCTGTTCTGACACTATCCAACACATCAACCGTCTGCTCCAAACCGCTATAGATAATTTCACACATGGTGTCTTAGGTGGCGTCTCACCATAAACGCTCTCAAAACCCAGGCACTGGTAATACAGCAAACAAAAACAAAAACAAAGGTCCGTCGAAATCCCACCAAGCTTGACCTCCATGTCAACCACACACCTATAAGAGCGACAAGATCAGCTAAGTACCTCGGAAACATTTTCGACACTAAGCTAAATGGGAAACCTCACCTTAGCAATTTCAACAAAGCGGCAAATAACCGACTAATACTACTGAAGCGACTAACAGGCACTACCTGGGGCTTAAAAACAGACACCATCCTCCATACGTACAAAATATTCTTGCGACCATGTCTTACATATGGTCATATCGCGAAGACTTCTATAAAAGGCTACAGATATGGGAGAGACACGCTCTAAGGCTGGCATACCACATCAAACAACCAAGTCCCACACATCTTCTGTATGATCGCCTTACGTTCCCGGACATCAAAACCCACCTGGAAACATTACGACTAAAATATATAACTAAACGCTGGACTACGGCTCGCCCAACACTCCTGGACACAATCCACATAGATGCACAACAAGACATCCAACCACGCTATCAGCATCCACCACTCCATCACCTACTAGAAATGTACCGGACGATTAACGAAAATGATCAGGCCTTAACACTTCAGGTTATTAACAGATGCCCACCACCCGAACATATAGCAACTATTTATCCTACCTTATAGAAAGAAAACACATAAGATCCAAAATACACTAGCCCCGCCACTATATCTATATCAATATAACATCACTTAGACCAGGAACAATTATTTAAAATATAGATTCGTCCTGTCGATGATCGTCCTGTCCAACAATACTACTACTACAACTACGTTCAAACAATGGAATCTTCCTCATTGAATAATATAAACTTTTTTTTCTTTTTTTTTGTAAGCGCAAGCGAGAATCATTAATTCTCAGTCTGCTTGTGCTAATTTTCTACAACAGTTTGCAGTCAGTCTTTTACTTATACAGAATTTTGGTTTATTATTACAGATTACACGTCGAATGAATGATGATGCGAGAATCGATGGAGTTTAGAAAGTGGGAAGAAACGGGAGAGGCCTGAGAATACACATGACCTTTGCCCATCTCTAGAAAACATGTCATTATCCGGAATTGAACCGCAGAACCCATGCACAAGAGGTACTGAGTCACCGAAGCACAATACAGATCTGAAGCTGGTCTTCTTGACTTGTTCAGTTTTTGGTGTTATTTCATCTGTAGTGCGGCCTGAGCCATAGTTGACTAAAGGCCTTAAAATAAATTCAATTCATCTGTAGCTAAACGATTAGCAGGAAATAGCGAGTCTCTCTAGGTTAAGTTATCTAATGGTTGTCGTTCATGAACATATGAACATGTCGTTCATATATATATATATATATATATATATATATATATATATATATACATATACAG
>JAGDQP010048851.1:0-14646 GCA_022664845.1 Lepisma saccharinum
TAGTACCTGGTAATAAACACAAAATTTCATCATTGTGTTTTTCACTAATCTAACCCACTTTTTTTTTTAGTGTTTTAACACTTTAGGCGTCTGCGTCAATGTGCGTCGTATTGTGTGTTTTTGCTTATTTCTTTAATTAAAAAAAAAATACTTTCGATTGAAAAAAACACAATGATAAAATTTTGTGTGTTTATTACCAGGTACTAGAAGGGTATTTTGTGGAAATTTCAGATTTTTTGATTCAGTCTTTTTTTTTTTTTTTTTTTAGATATACCTGTTTGAAAATTAGCAATTTTGGACAAATTGCGATATTTGAAGGCCCGTAAAACCAAAAGGATGCATTTAAAAGATATCATTTTTTCTGTAAGTCTTGTCCTCTATTATATCTTTAAGGGGAAAAAACATTAAAGTTGTTTTTTAATCCCTTCTTTGAAAAAAAAAACCTAGTCTTCAATTTATTCTAATCGAAACACATTTTTCTAGTTAAGTTTTAGGTTATTTCCTTAAAACTGAACACATTTTTGGTCATAACATGATTTATTTGTAGGTGGTTTTATTCAGAATGAGATGGTTTTTATTTCAAGTTGATATCTTAATAAATAAAGTTATTTAACTTATCGCTAACCTCTAAAAACACCAAACACGGCTGGTCCTTATAAACAAAATGGCTGCTAGAATCCATAGTGGTAGTGTTTTTTTTTTCAATCATTTTTTACTCCCAGATACATATATAAACAGAAAATGCATGTGTAAACATAAAATATGTCCGCAACAAATTATTTTTTTATTGGTTGATTTCGTATGGATTGACCCGTGAGATGAATCAAACAATTCTGTAAGTTTCTATTTAAAAACTGAAACATTCAAACTTTTGTATTATATTTAATATCAACGTGAAAACTTACTTCATTCCAGAATACGTGTAGTACATCTTCTCACTCTCATCCATAACTAGCCTCTCATCATAGCTGCTGTCCTCGAAGGGTTTTATAAAATTTATAACATTGATGCTCTCCAGTTCGTTCACGTTCCAAAACACTGCAGAACCTTCTCGAAAGAAATAGATTTCTCGAGGTTCCGGACCAACAGGGTACTTGGCACAAACATGAAGAAAATTATTAGCAACTGGAAAGAAAAGACGAAATGCACATGGAAACTAAGTTTAGCTAAAAAAAGTGTACAAGATATATTACTGACAATAACGCACACATACTGCTAGGCTTCCTTACCTTTCCTTAGACTTCCTTGCCTTTCTATACGAAGGCAATTTCACAGTTGTAACAGGCACAGGCTTCCGTAGGCCTCAAGCTCACTTTGTCAGGATAAAGAATCCAACTAACAAGTAAATGCTTCCCAATTGTAAAACGGGTTTAAAAAATAAAATCTGAACTTTGATTTGGTAGTCTACTGCGAGATATGGCTTTAGTCAAGGATCTAGATGCTGAAGGACATACATCTCTAAGTTACGGCTCAATATAATTGTTAGGATCTTAAATTTGAATTTATTTTAAGGCCTTTAGGCAACTATGGCTCAGGCTGTATGGATGATGATGATGATGGAATGAAGAACGTGGGAGGAAACGGGAGCACCCCGAGAAAACCCACGTACACAGTGTTTGTCCACCACAAAGCCCACATGGCATGAACAGGGATCGATCCGACGACCCCTAGCACCAGAGGTGATCGCTCTACCAACTGAGCCACCGTGGCCCCTTAGGATCTTGAGTTGGACTATGGGAACATACAAGATCTACATACTCAATTGAGCAATCGAAATGAAACTTGCACGGCTTAATATAGAATACATAGGCTCTTTTTTAAATGGCACAGCCAGATTATTACATATTAGGAAACAGCACATCAAACCCAAAATATCACGCACTGTACACAGTATTGCAAACTTTGGAAGAAACCAAATGAAATGGTTCGGCCGGTCAGTCCACTATCTATAGAACGCAAAATCTACACTCGTGACGTAATCTGATTTAACGTGTTGCCAATAGTATATATATATATATATTTTAATTCAAACATAATTTTATATCCTGGCCACATTAATTTGGTCGTTTTACATTTGTTTATGACTAGAGTGACACTCTACGAAACTACTTGTAGTAACGAGTGTAGAATTTGAGTTCTACGAATCACGCACAGACTGGGTGAAATATTCCATCTTTGTTTCTTCCAAAGTTTGCAATATTGTATATATTATTTTTTGGTTTGGTGTGCTTTCAAAATATGTAATAAAACCTGACATAGTGACATTTGGGGGGGAAAAAGTTATGCTACTAAATTGGCAATACTGCGTCACTTATGACAACACAATGAATGACTATGGATAAGCCTACATATTCTACATTAAGCCGTGTAAAGTTTCATTTCTGATTGCTCACCCTGTCAATTGAATATGACGATCTTTCATTAAATATTCCGACTTTACGATCCCAATAACTTCATTCAGCCATAACTGGGACATTTATGACCATCAGCAGGCTACAATTTTGTCCAAAAGTCATCCCTTACACTCGATTACCAAATCCACATTTCAGAGTTTCCAAGCCTGTATTACAGTTGGGAACCACTCCTTGTATAATGTCAAGCCAACTGCTTTGCATGAATGTTCCCAGACTTACCTAATGTGTTATTGTTACCACACATGAGTCCCGCTAATCCGAACTAATTGGCGTTGTGCCCTGTTCGAAATATCCGAACCTACACTTTTTTTTTTAGTAGGTCTATGTCCTTGAGCTTTTTATAATAAACAGTACCGTACTTTAATTACAGTATGTAATTAAAATTGTACACTATACTTCTATACTTTGAGTTTATTTTCTTGTACATTTTATATAAAATACACGTTTTTACATCAAAAAACTATTTTCTTTTTTCCCTCTTGACATACAAATTTAAAAATAATTTGGCATATTTTCCCTGGGCTCTGTTCGGTTTATCCGGATTTTCGGGGTTTAAAAATATAAGAACTACGTAAACGAAAAATAACAGAACAGAGCCACTGGTGTGTTCAAAATCCAATAAAAAGGTTTATAAAGTTCATAAGCTTTAACAAATAAATAAATACGAAAAATAAATAAATTTTTATAAATTTAAGAACAAATATATAGAAAATTATATAAAAAATAATAAATAAATAAAAGTTTCAAATATAAAAAATAACGCTATCAAAGAAACTACTGTAAGAATTGCCGGCTGGTGTCCTCCTTTTTCCTTCTTCTTAATTCTCTTTCAAAATGTCCTCCCCTCTTCATTACTACTGTATCCACTGTTCCAGTTCATAGCCTTCTCGGCCACTTCTGTTATCTTTTTCGCTTCTTTAAACTTTCTACCAACTGTCTATAATTTATATTCTTGTTCTACTACTGTTGCCCCTACCCAGTTCACTTCATGATCCGTTTCACTAACGTGTTTGAAAATAGCATTAGTGTCTCTCCTAAATCTGACATCATCCTCATGTCGCTTTCAACTTTTTCGTAACCTCTTCTTGGTTTCCTCTACGTACACCATATCACACACCGCACATGGCACTTCACATATAACACTTCTTTGTCGCGAGTCCTCTTTCGATCCAAACTTGTTTCTCCTAACGATATTCTCATACCACCCTTCCAGGATATCTTAATCCCTTCTCTCCTTAGAATTTGTCTGATTTTCTCTGTGATCTCCCCTGCACTTTCAATGCCGTGCCACCCTTTCTTTTTGTCGCCCTCCTTATTTTCTTTCCTTTTTCCTCTTCTCTTCGTGGAAAAAAAGGGACAGGAAAATAAGGAAGGCTACAAGAAGAAAAAGGGACTTAGCTGGATGCCATGTGGGTGGGTGTGATACGATGTATGTAGAGGAAACCAAGAAGAGGTTACGAGGAAGTCGAAAGCAACATAAGGACGATGTCAGATTAAGGAGAAACACTAATGCTATTTTCAATCACGTTAGTGAAACGGATCATAAAGTGAACTGGGAAGGGGCAACAGTAGTACAACAAGAATGTAGGTAGTTAGAAAGTGGAAAGAAGCGAAAAGGATAAGAGATGAGGAAGAGAAGGCTCTGAAATATGCTTAGTTTCGAAGCTAAAGGATCTCAAAGTCACAGTGACAATGTCACAAATGACCTCATATCCCGACTCACAATGACGTAAGCTGAGTCGACCTAGCAAATAACTCTCGAAGAAGTGCCCAATACATATATTAAAATTATATTTACGGTTAGCGAATGTCGCTTAGAGGAGATTTCTATGCTTGCTCTATTAAACCAGCACTTATTATTTGACAATACAATTCTTATGTTGCGAAGCCTGTCTATGCGGCACCTTTTAATCATAAACATTGCTTAAATAGATGTATCGGGCACTACTCCGAGTGAGAGTTGCTAACCCGGCATCGCGAACGTCATTGTGTGTCGAGTTATGACATCATTTGTGATGATGCCGCAAGAACTTTGAGTGCCTGTAGCTCCAAAAGTAAGCACATTTTTTCGGAATTTCCTTACTCTTTCTTGTTCTGATATGTATATTCAACCTTTGAGAACCACAATTTCCTGCAAATCAAAGGCACAGGCCATGGGCACTCATATTCCAACTTTCTACGCCAACCTTTTCATGGGACGCCTGAAGACCCAATACCTCAACTCCACACCTCTCAAACCATTCACCTGGATTCGCTATATCGACGACATTTTCTTGATCTGGACCCACGGACATGTCTCTGGAAACATTTCTACAAATCCTCAACTGTACCTTTCCCATTAAGTTCACCTGGTTATTCTGGAGGGAACACGTAACTTTCCTTGATGTGGATGTCTGGCTCAAGAACAACCGACTTGAGACAGGCGATCACATCAAACTTACCTACAGTATCTTCATTTCAACAGCTCTCCTCCATTCCATACCAAACGCTCTCTTCCATATACTCTTGCTGTCCGGGGCTCCCGCATCTATTTCTCTGATGACCTGCTCCGTAACTATTTCAGTACCTTCTCCTCAGCTCTCAATAACCGTGGATATCTCAAACTCCTCATCCGTAAACAACAGGACCGTGCCCGTATTCACCCTAACTCCAACCGGCCTCCGATCACAATCTTCTCACCTAGTACGTTCAGGCCCTCAGGCCCTTTAAAAGCTCCTCAAACTAACACACCCCATACTCACTTCGTCACCTGAAACTGAACGAATTCTCCCGTCATGTCCCAAAATTATCTACCGCAGATCTCCAAATCTCAACACGATTCTCACCAGAACTGGACCAATCCCGCCCCCTCGTTCCAAACCTAGCAAGTGCAATAGACCGCTTCAAAACCTGTCCTATTTTTGATCTCAGTCTTTCCTTCTTACATCCTGTCACTAACAAGACGTACTTTCTCCGACATTCCGGCAGTTGCACATCTTCCAACCTCGTTTATCTCCTACTCTGTAACCTATGTTCCGCCATCTACGTTGGCGAAACCCCAAACTCATAACATTCCCCATCAACAACCATCGCTACTCCTCCAAATCTCAACTTCCGCACCTCCCCATACCTAAACACACTTCCTATCAAGGCTGCATCTTTGACGAAACCTTTCGAGTTAGAATCCTAAAAGTCCTGAACCCTGACTCACCTGCCGCAGTAAGAAAGAGATGGGAGCAGACGTACAACTCCATCCTTTCCGCCAACCATGAACCCGGCCTCAACAGCCTGTAACTTCCTGCAACGCAGTCTTCTTTTTTCTCATCTTTGTTTCATCTCTAGTTGCACTTTTATTCTATTTTTTTATATTGTTTCTTTATTCTCCCCTTCATCTTTATTATTATTTCCCCCTCCCCTCTGATTCTGTACCCTCTTATTCCCTCAGGAAGCTCCTTACCTGCTCCTAGTAACCTTCGCACTTTCTTCTTCACTTGGTGTTTCCTCCGACCCATCTAGTCATTTTCCCACCTCCATAACCTTGCCACACTGTCACCCAGCATTATTGGCAATCTGGCGTTTCCTTAACATCGCTCTGTCCATTTTCCTTCCTACCAGTTGAAAACGCAACTGAGAAAGGTACTAATTTTCTTACTGTTTGTGAAGTTCGTATCCTCCTATGTCAAGATTTCACTTTGGAAGTATCCTTTTTTCTACATTGTTTACCATCTTATATAATAATAAATCACAGTCATATTCAATCCACTAGTGGATGAGGCCTCTCCCCGAAGGGAGGAGTTGGTCTACTGCTCCCACGCTGACCAGACGGGTTGGGAGAGGAGAGTCGAAGCTCTCACTGTGATCGCCAGTCTTTTACTCACAGCAGCTCCATATATTTATATATATATATAAAATCACATCCCGAAGTTAGCATCATTATATCGGGGACACCATGTTAATGATAAAAAGAATTTTATGGGCGTATCAGCGATTTGGCTTAAGCCCGTCCCGAGGGAATACCCTGTAATTCAATGTTCATTATCGAGATGTTAATTTATAAACATGCTTAAAAAAATCAGTTGAAATAATTAACGTTACCTGCTTGATTAGAAGATTTCATACACTCATACATCGGAGACGGATGGTATAAATCCTGCTTCAATAAGGCATCAAGAAGCTTTCCCAGATCAAACTCTTCTGCAGTAGCAAAAGCCACAACACTAAAAAACTGTGTAAAAAAAAATACAATCAATCATTTACGAGGGGTGAAAACATCGACAAATGAAAAAAAAGAAAAGACACACATTTCATCAGTATAATTTCTTCTGAGAAATTATTCGAAGAAAATTTGCAATGACACAACGATTTTTTTTTTCAGACAAAAAAAATATGGCCAACTAAATTAAAATTTCCGGAACAATACTTTGCAGATTTTCCGCCATAGAGGAAAGCACAAAAATTTATTTAGAGTTCTTATAAACGAAATTTTTATTTAGTCTCAAATTTCAGTTCTCGATCTTAAAAATCAAATTCCGATTTCCGTTCAAACCCCTTGATTTTCTGAAGAAAAAAAAAAGTGTCATAAACCAGTCATAGACATTTTCAAACTTGGACCCCCACAATTTTAAATAGAGGCAACATACTAAACCCCGAGTTGGTTCAAAGTTTTTCTTTCATTACAACATTCCAAGCAATGTACGAGGCCTAAGTCAAAATTCCCTTACTTTTCTCTGATTTAAGCTAAATTCAATGATTTCTCCATAAATTTTTCTCGATCAACTGGATTCCCTGACTATTTCAGGTTCGACTGGTTTTCCAGACCGTTGGACACCCTATTAGATCGGATCTGCGGAATACATACCGAAATAGATCATATATGGTGTAGTAAAAAGTAATCCATTATTTTTGCATGACATTGAAGGCTTGACTTACCATAGTTAGAATGATCCGATTTAGGTCACATATGCGCCGTTTTGTTCGATAACGTGTTGCCATTTGGAAGGTAATATCATGATGCCTCTCTCATAGAAGCCCTTGTCCATATTGGCAAAAAATTGAGACAGTCGATGTTCACAAGCCTCTCTTGACGCGAATTTTTCACCAGCAAACGTGTTCGCCATGGACAGGAACAGATGGTAATCACTCGGTGCCAGGTCCGGACTATAAGGTGGATGCATAAGAACCTCCCAACCAAGCTCCCGAAGCTTCTGGCGAGTCACTATCGATGTGTGTGGCCTGGCGTTGTCCTGGTGGAACACAATGCCTCTCCTATTGGCCAAAGCTGGGCGCTTCTGGGCGATTGCTGTCTTCATAGGGTCCAATTGTTGACAGTTTGCGTTAACTCGTGTTGGCAACGTTTAGCTCTTGGGCAATCGAAACAGTGCTTACATGACGGTCGGACGCGACAATGTCCAAGATTTTATCGACATTTTCGACACTTGGTCTTCCAGTGCGTGGTACGTCTTTGACTTCAAAATTACCGGAACGGAATCGACGAAACCAAAATTGCGCGTGATTGGCTGTTACAGTATCAGGACCATAAACACTATTCACATTTGCAGCCGCCTGGCTTGCGTTTTCGCCTTTATGGAAGAAAAACTGTAAAATATAGCGTATTTTCTCTTTGCTAGTGTCCATTTTGACGCGCGCTCACACAACACTGAGTCAACTCATCACAACTATCTGAACAGTGTTTGTAGTACGCAATCTCATCGTTTGAACGCCATCTCGCTGAACCCGATCGGACTTATACAACGCGAGATACAGATCACTGAAGCCATCTATTGGCAAAATAATGGATTACTTTTTACTACACCAGATATATAAATCACTGACGAATCAGCGTTCAGTTAAAAGTAGCATGCGTCCGATGCACAAACTAAAGCGACTCCACTGATTTCAGTTCAACGTGTCAATGCAGTGACGCGTGCAGCAGCTGCTTGTGATCATTGCATGCAATCATCGCACAAAACGAAACTGCAACGTTAATTACACGGGAATATGTACTATAGAGCGCACATACGGTTCAGTAGTTGTCGGAAGCTAGGATCTCAAAAGTAAAGCTAATCTAAAAATAATAATAATAATTTCGCAAAGATGGATCGTTCAAATAGATGCATGTAATAATACTCAATGACCTACCACGTTTCTGAAACAAACTGTTGCTGCTTCAGAAACTTAATATTTTGTGTGTGGCATATTTATGTTGATTTTCAATCTAATTGGCTTTATTATACAAATTATGTCCCAAATATTGAAAGAAATATCTTGGACAAGAGAAGTTTTAAAACTAAACCTTCTTGACAAGTGACGTTTTGTTCCGAAATTGAGAGGCAGACATGATTTCTACCAATTGAACTGTTTTTACAGAAAGTGTATTTAGCTAATAAACAATTTTCCTACAAAAATATTATATATATTTTGCCAATTAAGACAAAACCAACCATTGAAATGTTACAGTTATAACCGATAATATCACTCAACTCTTTTGCGAGGAAGAAATGAATGTAAATCCTGCGAAATTCTGTTGCGTACCGTTATTTTCTTTCTTGCTGTAGCATTGGGACAAGAGACGCTTTGAAAAAAAAATGGTCAATAACAAGACAGTGGACATGAGCAAGAGACGTTTTACATCAAAAAATCATCATCATCGTGTTGTTGTGGATAAGATCCCTTATGAACCCAAAGACACTTTTCATCTGCCTTTTTAATGGTTTTGACAGGAAATCAATGCAAAAACAGAAATATACGGCCTCAAAGAATTAAATGCTACTGATATCTCAATTTTTAATAAAAGTGAACAAAAGCCGTTTTGATGATAAACTTGACAATTGATATGTAGATAACATATGGAAAGCACAGGAGCGCATTATGACGTGAAACATGTCAGATGGCAGTTTCATGTGATGGTTGCGACATTTGTATCGGATTTTAAAGGCGGTGGAAGAGACTCCAAATTAAGCACAACGGCACGGATTACTTAAAGGTCTATAAGTAATGTTTAAAATGTGATATGTGAACATACCTATCCTGCCTTCGCTCGCTAGGCATTAATGTATGCCCTGTTGCCATTACTGAATTTCAGTTTTGTAACGAGGGAAATTAATTAGCAAAATCCGGAAAACATAGGTAGTATAAACGGAACCTAACCCGCCTTCGCCCGCTTGGCATTACTGGGTGTGTTTAGAGGTAAAATAACGAGCGTTTACTATGAAAAACGTTAGGATAACTTCTCAAGCATGTAAAATACATAAATACTGTTTTTAAGAAAATTCGCAAACAAAAGAATATTTTTTAAAAATGTTATAGATTTATCTTGGCCCCCCGATCTGGAACACTACCCATGTAAAATACTCCAGGCATACAAACTTCATCTTCATATAATACTTACTCCAGGCATACAAACTTCATCTTCCTCTCCTAGCATGCGACGTTTACGTTGAACCCTTTTCTTACTTTGTAATGCCGGCAGCTTTTCATGTATTCCTTGTACCGGTTCACTTGCAACTTTGCTTGCAGATTTAAATCTAACTTGAAAAACTGCTGGACAACAGCCTATTATTTCCCTACTAAGAGTCTGACTACACTGTCTCCAATTTGTGAAAGTCGGAAAGTGTTCTTTGTGAATACATCTTAAATCAAAATGGAATTGACGATATGACCCTTGCACTGGAAAGTGACACTGGCGAAGGTCAGCCCTTTGTGCTAACGTTCTAACACTTCTGTAAAGACTATGATACATTTGAAAC
The DNA here is from genome assembly GCA_022664845.1 of Lepisma saccharinum. Lineage (NCBI taxonomy): Eukaryota > Metazoa > Arthropoda > Insecta > Zygentoma > Lepismatidae > Lepisma > Lepisma saccharinum. Next base: position 10,139 of record JAGDQP010048851.1, read on the forward strand.
ACCATACTCCAAACCAATATCCAAACTGTATTCAATTTGACACTGAACACTATTCTCAAAATTTCATTTCTTTCGCAGATTCTTCACGAACTGAAAAACATGAACACTCCGTTCAAGTAAGAACCTCGAAATACACTTTTGAATAAATCATATAATAACAACGACACAAGGCAAAAATATACAATTGTCATTCACATGTATTAAATATTCATTGCATAACTAATTCAGTCTTTCACTATTTGAAAACCGGCAGTCAGCAAAAGCAGAAGCACGCACCCAACGGGCAACGTTGTGCGGTTGCGCCATTTATCTTACGATTGCGAATTTCGATATTCACTTTGCGCATAATGTGCATCCAAATGTTTCATTATGTATCTAAAACATTTGTTGAAATTTGGTTTAATTTTTTATCTTAAAGTGATTTTAAGTGCTTTGAAATACATTTATTTTGTTAACTAACGATTTATTTTATTCTTAACGAAACTTATCAATAATTTGAACAAATATGTGCAATTATGATGCAATGGTCAGTCCATACTAAGAGAAATTACTTATTATTTATTTACGTAAACTTCTTTCACATTGGAGTTGTATGTCTATATATCTAGAGACTGGAAAATTTCGCTCGAGCGAATTGAGCGATAAGTATGAACATCATGCGAAATTGTTATTTCCTGATTCAGTACACCTTAAAATCGAAGAAAAATGCATAGCCGAGGGCGCGAATTTGTACCACTAGAGCGAATTATTAAGTTTTTGGTTACCTGCAGCGAATTTTTAACTTTTTAGCGAATTTCAGAGCGATTTTAATACAATTTGAAGCTTTCCTAATCAATCAATCAACTAAGTTCTGAGCACTGACTATTTAAATTGAAATGCAAGTTCTCGAATTATTTGACTCTAGAAACAAGTAGAAACTGTTGAATTTTCCGTCTTGCAACAATTGTCTGCATGTGCAGGTTCAGGATTTTCTCTACCCTGCAAATTAACACGTAGGTACATCATCAGTTGCGCACAGGGATTGGGCTACTGAAAGCTAGGATTTCTTTAAATAACGTACAAATATTCCGTTACATAACCGTCAATATATTTTCTTGGAACTTTTCCACAGTACAAGCTTAAGCAAATTATAAGCGAAATCTAATATTGTGGGCGAAATTAGGCCGCGAATTTCGCACTTTTTTGAGCGAAACTTCCCAGTCCCTAACTATATCTGCCTGACTTTCGCCTAAAATGTATCCAATGTTTTAATATTATTTTATGGACTGTGCCAACAGTATGAAGAAACACAAGCAAATTCCACTTGACCCTCCCCTGGAAAATTTTCTGTCGACTTTCATGTTTATCTCTTTTACATATATGTTTAAGATGCCTTCTGACACGCTCTCTCATAATATAGAACAATTTTATGTTATATGGTACGGAATACATGAAAATAAATTATCGTTTTATTATTTCAAAGTGTTGAATTTCATCAAAGTTGAAGCTTTGAATCAACATCCTTTCTAGATTAGTATATTGTATAACGATTTTGATGGAAGGTATCCTAAGAAAAATGCCACGATTTATCGTAGCAGAATTGGTTCCGTGTCAAGGGGGCCTAAAGTGGCTGCGAATTTCGAGCACTGTGGTTGTGGGTATGAATTCTGTATACAAGCGCCTGACAACACTGATAGTACATTGCATCAAACTTGCAACCGCAAGTTTATTTATGCAAACTATTTTGAGTTTAAGGCAAATTTGCAGAACACTTCCTTGCTATCATCAAATATAATTGGTCGTTTGTTCTGTTTCACCGAGGTACAAAAGGAAATGCTGAAGTATTCAACAATGCTGAGTGTATTCTGGTGAGTACAAAAGTATTTTATCTTTCCTCCCCCCTTCCCCCTTGCCGCCATTGATCAATATGCTCAGCGTGTTTCTGCTACTGGCTTCCTTAATCCTCATTATATAGATTAATATTAGTGGTTAAGATTCAGTAGACCACTTTTCACTTGAAAAACTAGAATTAGGCATCCAGATAAGGAATACTGCTTTTCTCCATTCGTATATTTAAGTTACTAGAGCGTACACCATGTCTTGTCTTCATATTCATAGGCTCAATTTTTTAATTCTAGCACAAATAATGTTTAGTCTTCCACAAGTTGCGGCGTTCTAAAAATAAACACCGGTGCTTTTGTACTTCTTGTACTGAAACACGTTGAGCCCACAATAATCCTTAGGTTATAGTTCAGGATATACACTCAAGCAAGCAAAAAAAAGAAAGATAACTAGAAGGGCTAACTTGATTTTGCACAGAGTTTATGTAATAATATAACCCGACAATCTCAAACAAAATTTAAACCTTTAAAGTACAAGGGTACTTGCATGGTAAAAGTTTCTTGTGGAAGGGACAGTCAGCCTTTATTTTCCGTTTTTGTACATTATACGCTGATTTACGTTGACTGGTGTATACAAACGCTTCCTTGCGATGAAGTTAGGAAGCCCACGCCCCTAAAGACATGACTTAATTTACACCCTTGTACTTTGCTACAGACAGGTATATCTTAGTAGCTCTCGAGATGCATTACCCAATATCGTATTCTTTTTTCCCCAATCCCAGTTTAAACGATATTTTTAACAATGGCAAGGATTTAGGAAGGAGTGGGCATCAGGGTTCCATCCCAGGATTTGCCTGGTGTGACCGAGAGAAAATCTTGGTCAGGATGGTCGGCACCGGGATCGAACAGTGTTATCAGATGGAGGGAACTTTCCCAGAAGTTCTGTCACATGATGGAAGAAAGGGGGAAGGGAAGCCCAACATCGGGAAACTTCAAAAATAGAAAGCTCCTCTCTCGCTCACTGTAATGTAAATTGGTATTTTATTGTTGAGACGAAGTACGATGTAGCTAATTAGCTTTGGCATGATCACCTGTCGTTCTTTCTTCCTCTCAATGCTCATTGTTTCTCCCAGCTAAAATAAACGTTGTACAACAATTAAAAACATTTAAGCGGGTTAAAAAAAATGAAGTTCTAAACAGTTTCCTTCAATAATAAACCCCTGTCTACGAATTACTAATTTCGTTACAGCAAATCACTTGTATTTACCCTGTAATAATACACCAAATCGTCCGAAAGAGCACAAAATATAAAGTTAGGAAGCCATTATGAGGATACTTTGATGTAGATAGATCACTATGTAGCTATAATAATAACATGACATTGGGGACAAAAATCACGATTTTTTTAAAGTTTTATTGATTAAATATTTTTTTAGTAATTTAAATCATTTTTTTATAATAACTTGTGGCACTGAAATTCTTTCTTTATCAAATACTTTTACCAGTAAAATCTAGAGTAAAAATCTGAAATATGTCGTGTGCCATACGCTTCGCCATGGAAAGTAGGTAATTACAACAACTTCCGATCGTTTTGAAAAGGAAGATACGATGTTACTGACTGAAGGTAAATTTTACTGAGGAAAAATAACACGTAGCAAACTTCTTCATTACTTTCGTCGGTACGCGATGAATAAAGTGGTTTCCAAGGATTATACCCCCCTAACTACTGTAAGTCCGAAAAAGGAACCATTAAAAACGTTTCTACGTATCAGTTTGCCTTCTAAAATGACGTCAGTATCTTTCTTTCTAAGCGTTTGCAAATTTTGTAATCACATTTGAATCTTTTCTCTAACCTAAATTTCCCAAACGAAATTTTCTATGATTTAAGTTTACTAAGATATCTTTTATTTAATTTTCGTGCGAGTTTTTAGCCCTCAAAATTGTACTATCAATTTGGGAACATTCTAGGACAATAATCGATAAAATATATTAGATATTTTGGGGCTGCGGTGACTCAGTAGTAGAGCGCTCACTTGTGGTGAGTAGGGTTTCCGGTTCGATCTCGGCTCGTGCCAAGTGGACTTTGTGGTGGACAAACACCTCGGGTTTTCTCTGGGTTCTCCCGTTTCTTCCTACTTCCTTCATTTCACAAATTCTCCTCCTATCATCCATTCGACTTGAACCAAAGTTGCCTAAAGGTCTTAAATGAAGTTCAAAAAGAGGTGTTTTAATTTTTGAATACGTAGCTTTGCATTTTCATTCTTCAGCGTACACATAGCTAAACTTGGTACTTCCATTAAGTATAATTGTTTCTGAGCAATTTATAAGGAAACTAAAGAGCTGGGTACAAATACATTTTGCATATTAAGTAGGTTATGTTACGAAACAACAATAGTTGTTTTGTGAACAAAAGCTGAATTTTCTGTTTCGTGTGTGTTCGTTTCCGTGTGAATTGGGTTCGTACGTTCTCTCCTAAAATTTCTCGCGTAATATGAAATGAGCCAATCAAACAGTTTGTTTAAATTCTTGGCCCATCCCTTTTCTTTACATCACTAAGAGCGGATAAGAACTAAAAGGTAAATTTCAAGTTTGCATACGATTTGAACTACAGAATGGTTAAAATACTGCACTTTAAAGTTAAAAATCCCTTTCGGCAGGCCTACAGGCTGAGGTAGATCTCGATTTTAT
>JAGDQP010048852.1:0-12604 GCA_022664845.1 Lepisma saccharinum
TCTTCCATGGTTAAAGCTCATTTCCATATCATTAGGTAAGTAGTCTAGTTTGTTGATTTTTAAGAGGAAAAATACATACCTATGTTCAGAATTTTTTATTTTTGTTTCTAATATTTCAAAAAGAAAAAGAAAATGTGTATTTTCAAATTTAATTAAAATAGAAAATTATATTTCTTTTCTGCATTTATTCATTATGTACCAATTAACAAATAATAGTTTATTTTTCTATGGTTACAAAGCATGAGCATTCCCTAAGGGGTAACTGCAACTATTTCCGCCATGATGATGATAATTACAATCTCCCTGCGGCTTTAATGTAGTGAATTACTAAAGAAATAAAATTTGTGAAACAAAAATATATGGTTTGTGAATATGGATTCCACAATATGGATCGGTACAACCGATTTTGTAACAAGTAAACATATCGATGGTTCAGAGCGCTTTCTCGACCAAGCTTGGCAGAGGAATAACATACATCAGAAAACCTACAGAAAGCATGATAAAATTTTGATTCAAAATAAGGAGAACTTATACAGTAGAACCTCGATATATCGAATTCCTTGATAAATCGAAGTTCTTCCATTCTCCTTGAAGCTGCTGTCACTCCCATGTGTATTTTTACCTCTATATATCGAAGGACTGGTCAGGAAGACCTCGATATTTCGAATTTTCATACTTGCTTGGCTTGGCATCGCACCTCTATATATCGAACTTTTGATTGAAGAACCTCTATATATCAACGTTGTTTTGAAAAAATCAATAATACTGTACTGTATTTAGATGAAACTCAGTTCGTTCTTTGAAGACCATCGTTCATGTTGCAATCTGTAATCCCCCACCATTCTTTAACAGATGTTTTAAAACTTAAAATACAGTACTCTTTAATTACATCAAATTAGTGATGAGAAACGTATCCAATAACCTTTGTTTTTATTGTTGTGAACTTCTATATATCGCAGACAGTCAGAAATCACCTTGATAAATCGAACCTCGGTATATCGAAATCCTCGATAATTCGAAGTTTTCCCCTTGAGGTTCGATATATCGAGGTTCCACTGTAGTGTGTTCTAATTTTGTAAACACATGTTTATTTGTGAAACATTTTAAAATGGAAAATAAATACACATTAATGGACTCTGGCTGAAATGTTTCTTCGAGTCGGCCATCTTGAATCTCGTTCGATTATTTTATATAAGAAGAAAATCACGTAATATATTAATTTGAGCTACATCTAGAAATTTACCAAAAATACATTCGCGAAGTCAGTTTTGTTATAAATTTACTTCTGAAGGAAGTAATGAGATGTGACATTAGTATGTCAAGTTAATTTAAAAGTCTGGAAAAGCTTTGTTCTTTGTGAAACAGTGCAACAAATGAACTAAAATATTATGTAGACTAATGAGTACAGAGCGCCATCTATGTATGTATAGTTAATATATGATCATAAAAGGAAATGATCTAGGCACACTTGTCAACTAGCAATTTCGATGAAAGCTTGTAGAAAGTTTGCCTACTTGCAAAGTCAAACTTACTGCGAATTTTTAGACTTGCAATGCTAAGTTTGTTGCAAATTTAATATAAGTTTAATGTGCTATATGGATTGAAAGTGATATAATTAATAAATTTATCAATCTCAAATTTGAAGTATTTTCTTCGAGCTACCACTTCTCCTGAGATAGAAAATGAGTTTTGACACATTGTATATGTTGTTGTGGTTGATATTAATATTCTCATGTACAATTTGAGTGTTTGAACTTCTGGAATTCCCAATAAATTCAGGAATGGAAATCATGATTCCGGAATCGAAATACCAAGTTATGTAATTCTGAAATTTCGAATAGTTCGAACTCTGAGATGTTGAAATTTCAAAACGGTTAGAATACTGGAATGTTAGAATTTCGAAAATCGGAATTCGATTTTAATGCTTCTATTCTATTTAAGATTTCAAACACAAAATTCTTGCAGAATAGCTTCTTATCCGGGGAGGGGGAGGAGGTATTTGCACACCTAAGGCTGTATTTTTGTTCTGTCTGGTATATGAGATTATTTTTATATATTACAGTAGAGGCCCGATAGTCCGGCACGTTCGGGACCGGCCCGGTGCCGGATTACCGAAAATGCCGGACTGTCGGGCGGTACCTCTTACTACTGGTATAGGCTAAGCCATACAAAGAAAAAAATAAACTGAACCTGTGTGTGGTGACAGCCGAGTAAAGTCCGAACGCTTCCGATTGATTCCGAACAATGCTGATTGCGTCTAACGCGTAGTGGACACTTCCGAGTGGTTCCGAACCGAGCCAAGCTGTCGTTCACAAGCGTTTACAGGAAAAAAACTGAGATAGTGCCGGACAATCGGGCGTTCCTGACTGTTGGATGCTGGTCTATCGGACTACTACTGTATTACTATTGTTACGAAAGTTTCGGGTAGTATTTTTCGTAAAAATACTTTTGTAAACTTTTCTTTTATATGGAACAGTCTAGTAACGTTGGACGTAGGCCCGTCAAGACTCAAAATCCACACCCATGCCCCTGCCGGGGCTCGAACCCGGGTCCTTCGAGCCGATGGCCTACCACCGCAGACCGTTCGACCAGCCGGCCGCCTAGTATTTTTCGTTTTCCATGGGGTAACATCCTCGATCCAGGTCACCCCTGAAAGAAATACTGTTCAAACAGTACAATAAGAAACAAATTAAATCTCTGCCTGGCCACCCGGGTCACCGGATTGAAATCAAATTACTGGGTCAGACCGATCTCACACATAAACCAAACGACCCATTGACCATGTCCAAAACATGGCCAGAATGATCCATTTGGCCCAGTGACCCGTTTCAGCTTTGCCCATAATAAGAGTAACTTTTATTGTTATTATATTTAAAAGTTAACAATAAAAGTTTTGAGCTACACAACATTTAAATTAAATTGAAACAAGATACAAAAAAAACAAACATGAAAGCTGAACTTCTTCCTCACCAAGAGAGACAACAAAAAAGCTAATACAAAAAACGCCACGAAAACCACAACAGCAGCAGCAGAAAAAGAGAAAAGAAGAAGAAGAAGAATGTCAGAGTTCACGTAATTGCCTAAGATGGTCCACTCCCTGGAACCGTCACTAGTGCCAACACTTGATGCCAGATGGCGTCATGGTCGTGGCCAAGCTCCGGAAATCCAATTGCCTCATTAAGCCCCCTAGCAGTGACAGTGTATTTTACGGTCGCTCATAAAAACTGCGACCATTTTTCAAACTTTTCTGACTTGTTCGTCTTCCTCGTTCTTGTCCCCGGAGTTAAGAAAGAGAGAAAAAAAAATCAAAATAATGTTTCAGAAGATTTATTAAGGTTTTCGAAACAAGCATTTTTATTATCTGTACACTGTTTTAAGATTTATTCATGTTCTTGAGTCTCTATTTGTTGTTTGCCAGATTTTAAACTAGCTAAAAGTCTTCATGTCATGATGAGGTAATTTGTCAAAGATAAGTATACTAATGGGACACAATATTCGAGGGGAAACTGAAAAGTTCGAGTGACCTAATAACTAAAGAGTATGATTCTTAAAATACTTTTATTTATAGGAATATTCAACGCTTGTAAGCTTCAGCTGTCGACATCTTTCAACTCAGAAACTACTAGGGATATGAAGATAGTTGAGATGACGTTGAAAAGGCTCAAACCCGTATAAATCATACAAGTTTTAGAATACTGCCAGAAATAGGGGGCGTAACTGAAGTTACTAGAACTTGGAAGCTGGTTGAGGTGTCGTTGCAAAGGTCTTGGCAAGACGAGGTAAAACCCATATCACTCGGCTAGATCGTAGGGACGATTATGGAGTTTCGGCGGAAGATTTTCAACTTTGGAACTACTAGGGCTAGGACGCTGACTGACGTGTCGTTGTAAAGGTCTCCTTGAGATGAGTCGATACCGTGTACATAATACACATTGCAGGGACGGCTTTGGAGATGGAGCTGCTTATAATTTATGAACTACTAGGACTAGAAAGGTGCCTGAGGTGTCGCTGGAAAGGTCTCCCTACAATTCTTTCAATGGAACATTGATAATCCAAATGGGATTCTTGCTCCTGAAGCCTGGCTGTAGCACACGTGCATAGATCCCTGACTGGACATCACCTAACTTATTTTATCTATCGGTCGTGGCTCAATTGGTAGAAAGATGGCTTCACATTGGGAAGGCCGTGGGTTGAAACACAGAGGACGACCACCCTCACTGAGGTTTATCAATGATATTTTATATATCAAAGCTTTGCTTTAATATACCCAAGATAAAATAAAATAATAGCTGACCAAAGGAAATACGTTTTATTTAAAAACTTAAAATGTGTAACGGTTTCCCCAACTAACTAACAACTTGGCTTCATCAGACACATTAAATCACATAAACAACACAATTTTTATTGAGACAGCTATCTGGCTCCTTATTGGACCCCTGACAGCCAATCTCGTACCGACTACACAAAGTGAGTTTTTAATTAACAACAATCACTGATTCCCTCTCACCTCCTGTTCCTACTACATCTAAGCACACAATCCCAAAATAAACCTTGTCCCGTAGAAATTATTTTAAAAATCATATAAGAAAATTAAGTAAAAAGAAAGATAGAAAATAAAGGGAACACTAAACTAAACATAATAAAGAAATAAAAGAACATAAATAAATAAATAAAACAACATAAATAAATATAATTATATAAAATAAATAATAAAAAATCTACGTCTTAGACTAAAAATACAATTTATATTTTAAGACTCCTTAACAACTTATCTCATTGTTCATCAATCTTAAGTCTCAAATTCCAGTTCATCGCTTTTTTACCTTCCACTTCTATTATTCTTGCTTCTTTCCATTTTCTAACAGTCCATCTATCTTCCTGTCCCAACACTTTCACTTTACTCCAATCCACTAAATGCCCCGTGTCTCTTATATGATTGCAAATAGCATTTCTGTCCCTCTCCAACCTAACATCATCTTTATGTTGTTTTATCCGCTCTCTTAACCTTTTTCCCGTTTCCCCCATATTGCACATATCACAATCACTGCACTGGATTCTATAAATCACTCCTTTTTTCTCCATCGTTCCCTTCTCCTCTTCTTCTCTCTTCGCTTTTCTCCTCGTCTTACTTATAACATCCAGTAGGCTCTTGCTTCCTTTCCTGTACGTTGAAACACCATCCACCTTTTTCATCATTCCCTTTATAACTTGTTTAGGAAGATGGGGTGGACCGGAATCAGTGAATGTTGTTAATTAAAAATTCATTTTGTGTAGACGGTATGGGATTGGCTGCCAGGAGCAAATCAGAGACCAGATATCTGGCTCGTTAGAAGTTGTCTTTTTTATGTAATATCGTGTGTCTAATCAAGACAGTTAGTTAGCTGATAATACTGTTAGACGCTTTTGGGTTTTTAATTAAAACGCATTGATTTGCTCAGCTTTTATTGTTTCATCTTAAGTATATAAAAGCAAAGTTTTGACATTAAAAAATATCGGACACCCGGAGAACATCGATAGTATTTCATGAATACTGTGCTCTCATCATGAGAATAAAGAAGTCTCGGCGGCTTGGTTGTTACCATGCTAGCCTCTCGTGCCTGGGTTCGAAGTTCAAACTCTGATGAATCAATTGAAAAAAAAAATTGGGTTCATGGGTTAAAACCCTGGTAAACACAATTTTCTGTTTAATAAATTTTATTTAAATTTATTTTTCAAATACTTTTTTTTAAAAAATAACACTTCTGCTTCTATTTTCTGAGTTTATTCTACCACGATATATTAAAATTTTATTTAATCTATATGTCTTGTAATTAACATTACGCACTTTGAATTGGCAATGATTTCAAATTTATTTATGGCCTTTAGGCTTCTAACTCTCAGGCTGGATAGGGAAGGGGAAAGGATTCGGGAAGTAGTAGGTCAGGGCCCATGTTGAAGGTGCAATCCCGATATTTGCCTGGTGTGACTGAGGAAAAACTCTGAAAAAAACTCAGTCAGGATGGTCCGCCGCTCGGATCGAGCCCACGACCTCCTGAATGCTACGCACATGCTCTACCACTGAGAACTGACAATGAAGAATGAGCGGGAAGTTCCTTACTATTCCTGACACCCAATATATTATATTCGTATATTCACATCTATAGTATATGATTTGTGTCGTTTAAGCGGGGTCAAAGGATCCTGGCGGGATTTTTTAAAAAAATAAGGCCTTTAGGCATATGAGGATCAATTCGGGATAGGGTTGGGAGAGTGTGTTGGAAGATAGAAGGCCAGGGCCTATTTTATAGGCACCATCACAGCGTTTGCTTGGTATGGCTGAGGAAAGCTCTTGGAAATCTCAGTCTATCCCAGGACTTTCCGAATGCAAAGGCAACGCTCTAGAACTTTTTGAAACTTTGTTCGCCCTAAGCGGGTTTTACTTGTTCAATTTGATATACCTTTTTAACTTGTATAGACTGTTTTTATTAAAATTAAGTTAAAATCACACACAAATATTCATGCCCGAGGCGCTCCACTAAGGCACGGACGCTCGATACTGGAGAAATGCGGCCACGGCCTAAATTGAAGGTCTCATCCCGGTGTTTGTTAAGAACAAGACCTTGAGAAACTCTTTAAGGTTGACACAGTGTGAGAATTAAGGTATTTTTACAGGGGGACGATATGACATTTATATGAAAATAACGTGATAAAATAGATATTATGCATTATACATGTTCCCACAAGCAGACTCCCAGGGGGAATTATTCCCTCATCCCTATGTTAATTCGCACAATATGTTTCCGTACTTTTGTCGTATCTGACTTCTGTGAATTCGAGTATACTTTACAAACTTAGGGGAGTCGTAGAATTTGAGTTAAATTTTTCATTCACCACAACTTTTGTGAATACCTTCCAAGGATTATTCCTGTGCTCTAGTATCCATTTTGTGAAAATGTGTCACGATGTGTTCACATTTATTATTAATAATTGTTTTCTTGCATTTTTAGTGATCATGGGTTAGCAGCGGTTAGGTAAGTTCAGTTTCGCACAAACAGATAAAAATGAATTTGGAAAGAAAGAAAGGAAATTGTAAAGATACATAACAGAACCAGACATTACCTAATCTACCCTCGCCCATGGTCACTAATCTAGAATAATCTATGAGAAATGCAAGAAAGCAATTATTAATAATACATATGAAGAGATAGAAATATATTTTTTTAAATACTCACACCCGCCGAGATTTGAACCCTGGTCCTTTCACTAAACAAGCCAACGCCTTAACCAATTACCCACGGTCGGAACTTGCAAATCGAGATTTCGAAGTTGCATTTGCACTACACATGTGTTACGTAATAATGCTACGAAATGTCATTCGCACGTGCAGTGCTGTAGTGCCAAGATTTTCACCGGGTATACTCTAAATTTATGAATCTTTAAACAGAGATCATGTTTCCATGAAATATAGGGAAGGAACAAGTTAATTCCTACAAAACACGAGAGAACGCAAAATGCTTTAATTGTATTCTAGTGAGGCAATACCAACGAAATTATATGCATAATTTGTTGCATTGAGGGAATGAGAAACAAGATTGTTGCGACATTTGCACAACTACAAAGCATCTATATCAGTTACAATTATGTATGTCGAATTGTCGACTCTGAAGCCAAGAGATACAAGTGACACTAACGAATAAAAACATTCAAAGCAATCTTTGTATCATATAACCCGAAATATGTTAAGGTCCAAGGTTTCTTTGAATAAAATATGACAGTTTTGTGTCACATATATTTCGAGTTATATTTAAAAGATTACCTCTTACATCTTTCTGTTTGTCATCTCTCACTTGTATCTCTTAGCATCTGGAATCAACTCATAAGTCTTACTTGTTTCACCCTTCACAAATCTATTCAGTATAGTATACTGGGACTTACTCCATATATCGAAAAGTCAAACTTTTACCTTGCTTTTTAAAACATAAGTCAAATCTCATATTACTCAAGACCTGCAGACAAAATATCTGCTCAAATTGACTGTATACATTGTGCAGATTTCTACTAAAGTATTATTGTAGTGATAAGATAGCAACAATATACTGACCCACATCGTATACTTATATCCCTTTCCTCTTCTCCAAAAGTGTTTGACAGTAATAATCTCACCGGAAACAGCCAAATTAATTAAATAAATAAACGAAACGAAAGTAAATGGTATACGCATCTTAGCAGAAAGTATACACTAATGTGTAAGATTAATCAGATGGTATACAGCATAACTCGCTGACAGTATCGAGTTTAATGGCTGATTTAACAACTCACTTGTTATGGTCAGCGTGTGAGACTCTCATTCTCAAGGATTTCGGTTCGATTCCCTGCCTGCATTTCAAATTATTTTCTTTAAGAAATTAAGCACTGTAAGTGATGTTCGCGATTGCCACTGAAAGAGATTTATCCCATAAAGGAGAAAAACGGAAGACAGAGAGAGGGGGAAGGGAGAAATGACGCAGACTGTGTATCCTGAAGGGTTAAAATTTCATTTATTTCCATGTTTTCCATTATTTTTCTTTACCTATTTCTTTCCTTTCTTCTCTCTTTTGTCGCTCTTTCCCCGTTTTCTTCCATGCTTTCTCTCTCCCTCCTCTCGCTCTGTGTGTTTGAACAATACAAGTTTTGTCAAAATGAAAAATGACGATTCCTGCATGATATCCATATCATTACTTTCTTTTACTTTGAATGTATTACTATCTTTTAGAACTTAATATGAATGTAATCTCGTGGTTCTGTAAATGATGCTGAAGGACTCAAACGTTTTTCGTCCACATGGAGGAATATCCTGGCATGTCATGTTTTGGCGCATATTTGTACTCTCAAGTTGGTTGTCTAACTATGAGGCGTACAGTGAAACAATTGTCATGGAGGAAAATGCTACTATTTCTTATAGATCCAACCTCCATTTGCTTTTGTAAGTGACTGTATATGCAACAATAACGCCATGCTTAAAAGGGGTCTTAACAATACAATGATTAATAAAACGAAATTTCAACAATTGCTTGTGAAGAAAAGGGTATTTCCGACGTGTCGAACACAAATGTGGCTTCATGGCTGTGGAAAATGAAGTGTGATTGTGGATAACCAATGGAATTATTACACACAGAAATGTAATCGGTGTTCAAAATAGTCGTTCTAGCGGAAAGCATGCATCAAACACTACCAGGAAACAACGCAACCAATTCATGCGAGGTTTAAACTAATCTCCGAAATCCTACAAAATGTGCATATCCTGAATCAACATTTGATTTTACTCTGTGTGCTACACATGATGTTTGTCAGAACAAATATAATAGACTGTCATGAATGCAAACATGTTTACATTTGCTGAATAACTCCGCTCACCTCACCATTACCTTGAACCAGCTGGACAGTTTTCCCTTCTCATCTGTCACAGAGTGTCAGATGCGAATTGTAAATATCTCTTGTTGTGATGGTTTCACAGTGTTTCACATACTTTTTTCGGATTTATTATATATTTATGATACAAAAATGTTCATATAAACAGATTAGGATTTCCCGATAAATGTTTTTATCAAAATATATCATTTCATAGTGACATTGTTTTCGAAACGACCTAATTGAAGATATTATGTACAGTAATGTCCCGAAAATATATTAAGCAAAGGGTGTGTCTGGTCTGGTGTGATTTTTTTGTTTCCTAACGTAATTCGTTTCTGTTCTTTTTAAAAAGCACATTCAACTGTATAAAAATTACGTATTATTTCCTGCTGTTCATAGCTGAGGTTAGAGAAAGGTTGACTCAACCTCAATCGGAATTACATTTTGTTCGTCATTTGAACAGGATCTAAAATTTTGACTGAAATTTTTACTCGTAATTGAGAACGAAACCCGAGATCTCATTGACTACAAAGCCATGAATGAAGCCGCCATCTACTACGAACTCTTCCAGTAACATTCAGATAGAAAAAAAGGTTGATAGGAAGCAAGGATTGATAACGAAGAAAAAAGAAAACTGAACAGGTCTAGAAACTTCTTTTCATTTATTAGAAATTGGATTCTGATAAGTTCGTGTGGTTGCCCTATAGTCTACGAATCAAGGTTACTGACCAAGGAGTTAGCCGAACCTGCTCCGGGTGAGACCTCGCTCCTTTTGAAGGGCTTCAAAAGTCAATTGCAAATGTGTAAATTTTACCCTTATAGTTTCACCCCAAATGGACCCTAAAGTCTAAAAAGCTCTGTGAAATATATCTTCGAAACGCTTTGTTTTAGAATCACGATTCTTGGTACAGAGCTCTCGTGGAATCAAGGAAAAATCGTTCCTTTGGTCTGTGAAAGGTCCACATTTCGAGTTCTGGCCAATATTTATTTTAATATTTACTATTTTCTTTAGTAGATGTGCATTTATTATGTGTTACCGTATACTTTTGGCATGTAATGTGAATGTTAGTGTTCCCTGACTCTTCTGTTCTCTCAATCATATTTTGAGTTTTTTATTTTGTTTCATTCATTAAAACGTTGATTATTTACCAGTAACACACAATGTGCTTTGAACGCTGATTGTTTGTTTATTTTCTTGATTAACCGTTATCGGTTGAAAAATGAACGTTTAATTTCACATCATATTTCAACAAAGATTTGATACTGTTGATAAAATGTTACTTCGACGTGGAGTCCAACTGTTATTATCAAGTATAGATTTAGTTTCAAGAAATTATTTCAAATTTAATTAGAATAATTAAAATTTAATTGAATGGCATAAACTATTATGTTGTGTTCTTTTTGAATGTTGAAAACACGTTGAATTTTAATCTATATTCCAATAAAAAATTCATTCTGTTGATCGTACGCTATTTTTAACTATTATATTGAACTATGCCCTAGATTACACTTCATATTGTGTTTCCAAGTTAATTGCATAACAATTGCGCTTCAAAGCGAATAGAATGAAATTAACTATATCTATCATGTTCTTATTTGCATGTTGAAAACATATTGAATTTTAATCCATATTTCAACGAACATTTAATTACGTTAATATGGGGTAAATGTAACGTGTTTCCAACTTCCCTTTTCAACTATGACATATACTTCGCTTTGTATGCGTTTTCCTAAGGCGACATATTACACTTATTGAGAAATACAAATTTCATAGTATTGTCTTTTTGAAACGTGTAAAATATATTCACTATCCTTAGAAGGATTTTCTTTCTACTGAGTACATGATTGTTCAGATGGGCACATTTTTAGAAATATTTATTAGTGTTTGTTATAATGGCTTTTTAAATCACTTTTTAAACTATATTTCACCCTTAATTAAACGGCTTCTTAATGTTTTGAAAATATGTTTATTGGCCCACTTTTGACTGAACCTAAAGTTTATTTAAGACTCATTTTAATCTCTTTTCAACCATTATTAAACGTCGGCTGAACCGTTGAATAGGTAGGGTTGCCAACCGTCCAGTATTTTACCGGACGGTTCGGTTTTTGATTTCCATGTCCGGTGTCCGGTACGACCTCAAAACTGGACGTTAAATGTCCTGTAACTTTTCCTCTTACTAGTCCTATTCTCTGTTCTATTCATATTATTTTTTTGATTCCGTGGAAAGTAGATTTAGTTGAGTCTGGATTCTAAAATGAACCGCATTTGGCAACCGGCTGATCACCGCCCTAGCGCAATTCCATTCCGCAACGAATTTGTTGTTCCGTCGCAGTGATGTTATCGTTTGCAAGGTGGCAGTGATGCCAATTTGGCCTATTTTTGGCTATTTTTGGAGAGGCATTTAGCTATACAAATATACGAAATGCTTATAGCCTTAAACATAGCTTATTTCAATCTTGCCATTTTTACCTTTTCTATTAGCCATTAAATGATTTCTAAAAATGCTTTTTTCTTTGAAAATAAAGTGTAAACTTGAAAAATAACCCTATCTGTCATTATATACAATCGTGTTAATTGATTTCTCAAGACAGAGGATGTTTTATTACGGAAGAAACCCTTGTTTTTTTATTCTTTTTCTCTCTCCACACCGAACAGATTTAGAGCTACTCAACAATACTTGTCAATCAGATAATAATTTTATTGTCGCTCCCGTAACTGCCCCATTCGCTACTTTTTAATAATTTTAATTTCGCATTTCATTGCAAGATTCTTAAGCAGCAAGATTCATTGAAGTAAGAATACGACTATATATCTTGTTTTCTAATACAAATTTAATAATTTTTCGGTTCTTCAGACCATGGAGAGTAGAGGAGAGCGAAGCTGGTAAGACTTATTTTTCAAGTATATTTTGTGCATGCCATAATTATATTGCCAATTATATTTGCTTTTCTGTTTTAAAGTACGATATATTATTGATGGTAGACTACAAAAATTACATGTGCCGACTCAACCAAAACTGGAATAGGGAAGTTTAATAAATGCTTCCAAAGTAACTAAATTCGAACTATGGATCGCTCAATTTTCCGGCAGACCCTCCCTGTGGGGGGTGTTTACCCCCCAAAGTCTCGACAACACTCCCCCAACCTTGAGAGTTTTGTTGTATGAATCGATAGAAACCATACAAAACTTCACTTACACCCTCCCAATTTTGACTTTATACCCCCCCCCCCCCCC
>JAGDQP010048853.1:0-14645 GCA_022664845.1 Lepisma saccharinum
AGGGGGGTGGGTCCTGCTGAGGTAAGGCTTGCATGACCTCTTTCGAAGTGAATGGGCGCCACTGACTGCATTTAAATTTCCTGATTTATAATCCACTATTTTTATTACACTATTCTATAGCAAATTTTATGGTCTTTGTAATGGTGTAAGTTTCATTTCTGTATCTGGAGTTCCTCGTAATATATTCATGTTATTGTGTTGCAATGTCAACACCATTATATATAATGAGGTAAACACAAAAAAGTGTTTTGGAGATAGGCTTTGCACCGAGAATTCACTGTTTTTATTGCATCATTCTAAGGAAATTTTCTTCTCTTTCCAATACTGCAAATCTCATATCTGTATCTGGTGTTCCTTTGAGATATATTTAGTATTATATTTCAAGGTGAACACCATTTCAGAAACTGCTTTTTTCACAATCATAAACCCATATCTCAAAAATTATTTACTCTAGCACAATTTTATCAAATTTGGATTCTCTGATTAATTTTACACAAGAAACACCTAATCTTGTCCTTTTCCATTCGTAAAGCACAACTTAAAATAATAAAATTCAAATGGGTGTGTCTCCGTAAAGTGTCAGTCGCGGCAACATTTGATGATAAAACATGGCAACTTTGATGGACTGTAACTCTGGATACAGGTGGCTTAGTAACCTATAACTTGGAATTTGAATTAAGAATTATTCCAAGAATCAATGTACTAAATTTCATCAAAATCGAAAATTATGGGTTACATGACCTGCCTGAATTGGAATGGAATGACCCTTCATCGAGTTTAATGCCAATATATTCAAAAGAGTAAACTTAACTCAATATATTCAAAACCTCGCGTTTATTTTGGATTATTCAAGTGATGTCATCTATATATCCTAATACCTTTAAGATTAATGCAAAGCAAAGATCTCCAACAAAGGATGGCAGCACTATATCCGTATATGTCTAATGTTTTATCGTTGCACGAAATTTCAATGCCACTCCTACAAATTCTGCCTAGAGAGTTCAAACTTTCAGGGCTTCATTTTTATAAGTATGAATATCCATAACAACAATGAAGCGACTTCAACAATGAACAAGAAAGAAAATAAAACATCGGCACGGACAAAACTCTTGAATTGGTTATTAACTTTCTTCCCTGAAAGTTTGAACTATCTAGGCTAGAATTTGTAGGAGCAGCATTGAAATTTCTTGCAACGATAAAAATACATTAGATATATACGAAGATAGTGCTGTCATCTTTTGTTGGAGATCTTTGTTTTACATCAACCTTAAGTTGGAATCTAGAAACGTCTGGGGCAAATCACCAGACAGTAAAAGCACGAGATTCAAAGAGTATAGAGGATAAAAAAAATGTCGCTGAACCCCAAACACAAGCAAAGTTACTCACACGACGTATGCCATGATTTAATCACTTTTTCATTTGTGAATTAGGGATCAGAATTCCCATTCATTGAGTATATGTTCCATTTCTTTGAAAGCAAGCGTAGCATTTGACATGTTGTTACAATAAGGTAGCCGTAATGCTGGTCAAGTGTGTGGCTGTCACCATCTTGCTTACTTTTAAAGAAATGGATCATTCTTAGTGAATGGAAATTCTGGTTCCACTGACAAGTAGAACCGGGTTGGAGTTATTGGTCTCAGACCAGGCGCCTATGCCAACCCGATATGGTAAGTACCGGAAATATTCCGGGGCGGACCAAATCCAATACTGCTGCCTTGCAGTCAGTAGAGGGATCTACAAACCCGAAAAAAATATCATGGTGAAGGGAAGCAGCTTCACTATTACCATCCTGAAGCTGAATGGCATCGGAAAGGATCAGAGATGGACAGAGGACGACATCTTGAATGTCTGCCTTTACTGCGAGGTCGTAGAGCTGACAACTCTGTAACATGATTGCCCGTATGAAAAACAATGTCTGAAACGAAAACGTCTTATTTTGTACATAGAGTTTTTCGGTGTTCTATACCACATGTAAATAGCTTTTTCCACATTTATCTACATTATTGAATTGAATTGTATAAACACATTCGTGTGAATAACTAGTTCCATATCTGAACATGTATTGATGCCTGTTAGGCATACTGCTTTGAGAGAACACGAGCAGTAGTAGTAACATGCTTGCGGTGAAGCACGCTAGGTGGCAGTGACTTTCCCATGCCGGAAGCCATTATCTGCTAACAAATGCTTTACTACTTTTTTCAGGTTTAAGGTATGTAAATAGATATTGTGATGCATACCAGAAGTATGATTAATGAAAAGAAGCAAAGATGATGATGTTATTAAGAGTTTAACTTCATCGGCTGCAGAAAGTTGACCACTTGAAGTGATAGTAGTGGCAATGTATGCGCACTGTGGTCAGAGGAAAAATTGGTGTTATTAACGGGGTCTTCTACTTCTCTCAGCTCTAGAAAATTTACTGTTGGAGCTTATGGACAGAAAATGGATACCGACTATCTTCATTTTCTAAGGAACTGGATATCTTTAATAGAAAAGAAAAGTTTTGGAGCATTCTTGAGAAGTTTATGCACGGGTCGAAATACTTAGCAAGTACATTTGTTTCCTAGTTTTTCAAAAGTAAATTATTAAAAAATAAATAAAATTATTTTGTTTTCTCTAAATTACAATATGACAAACTTTGCAGCCAATTACGCTAGAAAGATCAACTTCTTTTTGTTTTGTTCCTTGTGAACAAACGATTCTAATAATTTTAATTGCAAACATATCCGATACACTAATAAAAAATATTATTTTTATATAGCTATTCTAGTCCACCTCTAAAAAGTTTGATGAGGGTAAGCCACGCCCCACTTTAGGCCTGGCAGTGGAAGGTAGTAGTATAGCACGGGAATAATTACAATTTCCCGGGGGGGGGGGGCAGTAGCGGCTATGGCCTCCCCCCTTAGGATTTTTATCCTCTGCCATTTTTTGCGTCTCTGTTTCCTCTGCCATTCTCTGTTTGAATTTGCGTCCTCTGCCATTTTTAGGAGTTTGTTGAACATGCGGTAGAAGGAGGGTATAGTAATACATGAAATGTATATTTTTATAGACTGAATACCTTAAATGTTTAGTAATAGCGATTTATTAACTGTGTTTAATTGCATCAATACGATAAATAATTAATGTTCAATAGGGTACCACCTTTTTTGTCCATAGTGTATACTATATGCATTAGTTAATAGTATCAAACATGAAATAGTCAATAATCAATCTGCTATCAAGTTTTTAGCCATTTGATGCTTATATTACCTTCAATGTCTTATATTTTATTGTTTTAATCCAGTAATTACCTCTATTTTAATTGTTTTTAATAATTCAGATAAATGTCAATTATTTTATGAACACCCTATAGCGACCACTCATTAGAAATTGTATTGTATTGTACCACTCATGTTGTATTATCTTGTTAATCAATTCGATAACAAATCAAGAAGACATATGCTAGATATGTCGAAATGATTGGTGGAGACGGACTTAGCAAGACTCGAACCCCGGTTGTCTTTCTCAGTGCTGCTTCCAAGACCACAACGCCAGTGTTCAGCGATACTGGATTTAAATGAAGTGTTTGGAAAGAAGGCAAAACAAGTCAGAGATGCAGAAAAAACTTTTTCCTAACTCTCTCCTTCTTCGTTTGGAAAATTTTAAGACGAAACAAGACATCTGTTGCCTCCATCCGCTCTCTAATAAATGGATGGGGTAATTAATAATTAAATAGTAGTTGAAGTCGTTTTTCTCGGAGGAAGTGCTCCCACCTGGGCTCATAATTTGAGATTTTTGGCCATTAATTTTAACAAGTTGTCACTTTCCCACATAAAACTTTACCTTTGGGCCTCGGGTTCAACTCTTTGACCCCATAGAGCGCCGTGAGAATCTTCTGGCTGTGTGAACCGGAAATATGGTCGTACCGATTGGAGAGGGTGGAGACAGCGATGTGTCTTCCCCAGACGTTAATTGTTGCTGCGCCATCTGTTGTCGCACCCGTCAAATATCGTTTTAATTTTCGCAGTGTCAGAGAAGATTTGGAGAAGTGAAATCCTTCTCCCTCGAGGTAAGAAACAAAATGCATGATAACTCTTTTCCTGAATAAGGATATACGAGGGTGACACTGGTTTGAAAACAGTAAAAGTGAGGTTTGATACAAAATAAGAGAAGAATTTACATAGTTAGGATAAATATTCAAAGATAATCTATCTAACGATAGCTTTATATAAGAAATTACGTATACATAATATGGATATATCTATTTGCTTATCATCTTTTATGATTAATTTCTACTCCAGAGATGTGATTATTCTGCATAAGAAGTGTTTTCCTTGTTTTCACACCTCTATTTGTATAGATGAATGATTTGAAGTCCTGAGACGATGAAATATACATATTTTACATGTAGAACCGTACGACTTGAGTCAATGTAAACCGAAATTACTGCATTAGTACCAATTCTGGAATAATTTGGACACTAGGAGTGCGTTTATTGCATACAAAGAAGTGTATTGTATATGATTAAAGTGTTTGTAAGCAAAAGTTTTCGTAATATTTTACTTTTGAAATGTTTCTTAAGACTTTTAAAGTCGAAATTACTACAATATCGCTATTTGTGAGCTAGTTAGCATACCGCAAGTGTACAAAGAAGTGTACTGTATGTGTAGAAATCTATTTTAAGTTGAAATATCAGGTATATATTCCCTCAGAGGACATGCAAAAACTATATAACAAAAATATAGACGCTACTTTTAAGATAATCTACCTTAATACAGGGTGATTATTCCTTTGAATAGCTAGCATACGAGATACATTTGAACCAGATTTGAAATCTGATTTTAGCTTAATACCGGGGGTGTTTATTGTTCTATGCAATGGAAACCTGTATAACACGCCTTCTGATCTGCATATTTAAGTACAATTTACCCGATTAGTAACTGTTTTGAAGGCTATTTCCTGCTTCACATAGGTATGCATTGGCGTTTTTAGGAGAAAAACCTCTTCTGAAATAGGAAAAGAATGAATTAAATATCAAACTATCACTTTGGAGAACTTATTTAACAGATAATTTAACTAGAAATGAGTTTTTTGCATTGTATTTTACCCCTAGAAAGAATTATTTGGTGGTAATCTATAGCACAAACGTAATTATGATGTGTTTAAAGCGGACTTCTCAGATGAAATTGCAACTATTTTCGGTGTTTCTTATGAGGAAGGGAGTTCTTCCAGTCAATATATAGGGAGAAAAGTGACATTTGAACTAGAAAGAAGTTTAATTAAACACGAAAAGGACTAATTGATGTGAAACTTAGGGAATGAAGTCCTCTTATTTATAGGTAAGCACTATGAAAGAGATATTCAAACATACTTTTAAGCAGAAAATTAGTCTTTGAGGTACTTTTGAAACCCGAAAATACGAGAATAACGCCATATTAGAGGTTAGTTGTTACAAAACAAGTTGTTGAATATGAAAATGGCGCCACTAAGATGGATGATTACCCGAATTTGACCACGTGCAATACAATTTTGTTAATATAGAACATTGAAATAGGTATTTCAACAGGAATAGTAGAGAAACAAACTATATCTTCACGAAAAATATGGTACGAAGGACTCGTTGTTTCGATTTTCTCGCATGAGGCACTGTTCAGAATGGAGTGTAGACATTATTTTACTTGTACACTTTGCATAATAATTGGGAAATCAACTCTGGTAAATCAAAATTGCCTATATTATGCGCTTTATTAATATAAAGAGAAGTCCTAAGAACCATATGTAGTCAATATGTAACAAGAAAACTGTCATTTAAACTAGGTTGAACGTGTATTTGAAGACGAAAAGCATGGATTTACATAATACCGAACAATATATAGCGAGAAAACACACATTTGAAGTAGCCTGAATATGATTTTAGATACCATCTACTCTTTCAGTTGTATTTTTATGAGTATATAACGATTTTGCATGTACGTTATGGTCGAAAAGACTGATTCCTTACGAAGATAAACACCATTTGCAGTACTTTGAATCAAATGAAAGCTAGAAAGAGCTGATTATAGCCAAAAAAGACTGTTTGGAACCACATTTACTCGTAATATAAGAAGAAAATGAGGTCTGTTGGACTGCTTGTTGTGTCAATTCAAGTGTTTGACATCTTAGAATTACAATGTACTCTCTCCTTATACGACACGGATTGATAAATCTACATTTTCTGAGACCATGTAGCTGACTTGTATTGAATATATTAATGAATTAAACTGGGTATAGCCTTTGTATATAGTGTTTTGTAAGGTAGATAAAGACAAATATAAGGGTAATGAGAAATTATAATCACTTACTTTTATATATTTTCCTGGCAGAATCTTAGGTAGTATAAGGAAAGAATATTTCCTAAGTTTACGCGACTTGACTAATGGTTGTTGTCGCCTGATGCAAGAACATTTCCCGCATATGCCAACTTTTGCAGAACCCCGTCAGAAACACACACAAACACACACACACTAAGAAACTAGCACTGCACACCGGAAGTCCATGCCTTGCTTTCACAGCCTGCAACCATATGTTTACTTGAAACAGGAAGAGTAGGAGACAGGTGGGGAAAAAGAGTCTGTGAGAAAATATCACAGCCAGCTGGCATTGCTGAACAAGCAATGTTGTCATCTTACACTTAACAGTGTTTCCATCTTAAAATAAGTTATTCTTTACCATTTGTATAGTAATTCAACAACGAAAACAAGAGTTGCCAACTTATATCAAACTTTTAAGTATTGCCAACCATGGATTATTTTAATAAAATGATATCACCTAGTTTTCTTATTGTCTGATATGCTCGGATCTTAGACTACATTTCCAAAAGCAAAGTATCTTACTAGTATTGTTAGGAAAGAGAAACAAACAAGCAGTTTCAAAAAACTGGTTAGAAAGTCTAAATGACAATGATGTAGAAGTAATATTATGTAAATAATTTATTATGGGTAACCAGACAACAACAAACTAATGATAATTCGAGAATAAGACTCACACACAATCTGAGGCCTCTGTGAGTCGAAATGTTATGAAACTTGCAATGTACAAAAGTTAGATAAATTTCAATTTCAATTTCAGTTTCAATCCTGTTGGATAAAAATTCATTTCATTGAGTAGTCACATAATAAATCATGAAAGAAAGATAGGGAAAAATTGATAATGACGGAGTGTACTCAATCGCCCTCAGCCAAAAGAAAGAAATCAGTTCAGTGTGGCATACCCAGTCCCGGAGTAGTGAGGATTAAGATAGTAAACACGACGGAAGTCGTCGTCACCTACGACGTCATACTGACAGACTCTGACGCTACCCACTGTAAATACAACGACGAAACCGAGTTCTCCTAACTCGGCTTTGCCGCCGAATGGGAGACAGACGCGAGGAAGCAGTTGAACGAGAAAGACGTGCTTCACTGCTCAGCGCGTGTGTTCTAATCTAAATTGGTGGTGTGGGTGGGTGAGTGGTTAAACACAGCAAAGTTTAGTATACCTAACAGGTATGATAATTAAACGTATTAAAACTTTGAAAGTGAATTTCAGTTCTGTTCCGCATAGGCCAGTAACATACAGATTACACGAATTTATAGAGACGAATTTCCACTTGACTGAAGACCAGATTGTGAGTATACAAGTTGACAACTATCGAAAATGTTTATTTATTAAGCTTGTTTCCGAAGTTTTGTGTGAAAAAGTTCTAAGCGAGTGTAGTTCGGAATTATGTTATGAGGACGAAAGTGGAAGATATGAACTAACAGTGGAATTAGCAGATAAACCGATAACCTTAGTCAAATTGTCAATCGTACCCAGTGAGTTACCGGATAGTGACATAAGTGAAGTTCTAGGTGAATATGGAGTAGTGAAAACAATTCGAGACGAATACTATGATAGCCAGCATCGTTATAAAGTGACAACGGGACGTAAATTGATTTATATGCAATTGGAGAAAGTGATACCAAGTTTCATTGAAATACAAAAACAACGTTACTTAGTCACCTATTTTGGCCAGGAAAGGACCTGTTTTGCGTGCAATCAATCTGGGCACCAATATGAGTCATGTGCTATTCGCAAGAAAAGGTCACAGTCGCAGGACCACAAAGGTAAACAAAATATCAGTGGTGTAGCCACAGAACCCAAAGTTCCTATACAACAGCAAATATTAACATCAGGGGAAAATACCATCAATATTAATAGTGATAGTGAATTTCCCAATTTACTTAATACAGTTAAGTCTAGTCAAATAGATAAACAAGAAAAAATAGTGTACCAGAAGATTGAAGATGGGGACGCCCCCGTCCTTATTCCCACTGAAGTGACCCCCTTGCAACTAGTAGGTTCCCAAGTGCTTAAAGCTTCCATACCTCCAGTTACCCTTAATACCTTAGGAAGTGCATCGACCACTACTTTAACAGAAGGATTACCATTACAGGATTCGACATATGACCTCAAGGAACAAGAACATGTGTCTACTGCGGTGCAACACGAAGATGATAATATAAATGACATAACAATTCAAGAACCAAGTGACACTGCAAGCAATTCAAGTGACATTAAACAACCCAAAGATCGCAAAAGGAAGAAGATCCGCCGTACTAAGAATATTAATACTTTCAACAAAAAGACAGATCACGTAAGTACTGTAACTGTACATCGTATTACACATTCCTTAGCGCAACAGACTGAAGGAAAAACTGTGAAAATAAAAGAGGGTGTATCAGGTGACGCCCTTCATGGGAGTGATAATAAAGTATAATTATCATACATGAGACAAGTGTTAGTTTAGGCACTAAAATGACAATTAATTATCACAAATTGTTTATATGTAAAAAGGTAAACATGTTGAGTATCATTATATATATTACATATCTTCTTATGGCGACTCAAATTACCCTTACCAGTATTAATATTGGGGGTATGTACACTAAAACAAAATATGTTGCACTAAACGATTTCTTGTTAAAATCTGAAATTGATGTTGCCATTTTACAAGAAGTAGCCCCAGAAATAGAAAATGTGCACTCCTCTTATAAAATTTACATTAATTCTACATATAATAGACTAGGTACTGCTATTCTTGTCAAAGACGGTATTCCATTTAATAATGTAAAATACCATCCTAGTGGCCGTTTTATAAGTGGTGACATACATGGGATTATCATAATAAATTGTTACGCGTACTCAGGTTCTAACCAACGGAAACAACGTAATGATTTTTTTGCATCAGAGGTATCACCTTATTTGAGTGGGGTACATGATAATTTGATACTGGGAGGAGATTTCAACACAGTATTGGAGAAGGAGGACCAAGACCCCGGATTTAATTTCTGTCCGACCTTAAATGAAATTGTTGATAAATATCCCTTAACGGACATCTGGAAAAGCAAAAAAGGACACTTAGTCGGATATACGTATATTACTCGACAAAGTCGTTCAAGAATCGATAGATTTTACACCACCCTAGAGTTTTTAAAAAATGCCCTAGAAATTTTTCGATACCCTGTTTGTTTTACAGACCATTTAACATTACATTTAAAGGTTAAAATTCCGAATGAAAAAATACTGCGAGGGAGAAGTATATTTCAAATGAACGAACAATTATTAGAAAATCCCGATTTTTGTAACATTTTTGAGAATAAATGGAAATACTGGGTCACATGGAAGAAACATTATACAAATTTACTTGATTGGCGGTATGGTTATTGTAAATTAGAAATAAAGAAACTGTGCCGTTGGTATTCCTTTGAATTGCAACGTGATCACCGCAGAATCTATAATTTTTATTATCGATGTCTGCTAGAAGCTCAAAAAGATGCAATAATTAATAGTGAACACATTTCATTGGTAAATAAATATAAAATGAAAATGTTAACTATACATCGAAAAAGACTGCGAGGTATTCAGCTCCGTTCTAAACTTCCAATGTTCGATTATGATGAACAATGTTCACTTTCTCATGTTCTACAAGAAGCAAATCGTGGGAAAAGAAAATTAATGACAAAAATTCGTGATGAAAATGATAAACTCTATGAGGGTACCTTGGATATTCAGAAAGTGTTTTACGAAACTTATAAACACCAGTTCGGTCAAGAACGAGTTACCATTCAGGATGATAACTTTTTAGCAATTGTACCTTTAGTAATGAATCGAAATGATAATGAAAATTTGACTAAACCCTTTAGTAATATTGAGATTAAAAACGCCACTTTTGCGGCAAAGAAACACAAATCTGCGGGGGAAGACGGACTATCTAGCACTATCTATCAACGATTTTGGTATTTAATAGGAGATACAATGACAGACATAGCAAATGCGTGGATTATTGAAGAAGAAGAAGTGAAAAGACCGAATCCCGCTATAGTAGTTTTTGTACCTAAAATAGCTCAACCAACCAAAGTGAATCACTACCGACCGATTTCTCTCTTAAATAGTGATACAAAAATAATAAGTAGATGTATTGCGGCCAGATTGGCACTACACATGGACAAATTACTGGGTAACTTACAATTTGCAGCTATTAAAAGTAAGAGTATTTTTGAATTATTACTTACCATCAGAGACTGTATTACCATTTCAAACGAGTGTTATTTATCTACCGCTATTGTTAACTTAGATTTCCAAAATGCATTTAATAATATTAACCACTAATATTTGTGGCAAGTATTACAACGATTTGGGTTTAGCAAAATATTTATAAAATGGATAAAGTACTTATATAAAGATGCTGTTACAAAATTAAATATAAACAGTCATATAACGTTACCCATTAAGGCAATTACTGGACTACGCCAAAGCTGCCCTATAAGTTTACAACTCTTTGTTTTAGCATTAACACCATTTTTAATTTTGATGCAACAACAGTTAACTGAGTTAAATATTACAAAGCCATCATTAAAGGTATGTGGTTTCGCAGATGATGTGACAGTGTTTATATCTTCTTTAGAAGATTATGAGAAAATGCTAACAAGTATCACGAAATACGAACAAGTATCAGGCTCTATTTTGAATTATAAAAAATCTAAAATATTAGAATTAAATAATAAAATTGAATTCCCAGCTAATGCACAGATACCGATAGAAGACAGAGTAAAAATACTTGGTATATATTTTACAAAAAATATTAAAGAAACAACACAATATAATTATGATTTGATTATTAATAGAATAAGACATTTGAGCTTACGAAATTTAAGTAGAGTATTATGTTTATATTCTCGTGCAAGATATTTAAATATGTTCATTTTAAGCAAACTTTGGTATATAGCAAGTGTCTTGGCGTTGCCCAAAATCGATGGTAAAAAAATTCAAAGTATATGTGCATGATTTTTGTGGAGAAACTACGTATTTAGAGTTAGATACGCTGATCTTTGCCAAAGTTACGAGCGTGGTGGACTAAACCTTACAAATGTTTACTACAAAACACAAAGTTTATATATCCGAAGGTCAATCGCCTTATTCACTAAAGCAAAAGACAGTGTAACGAAAAGATTATTGAGTTATTTTGTTAACAACCGTGATGTGACCTTTCCTTTAGCTATACACGATTTGCCACACGGTTGTGTTTATCTGAGAAGTATCTTGACAGTTTATCTGTATAACCGAACAAATCGCGAGGTAGATAACATGACGTGTAAGCAATGGTACGAGTCCTTTCAGTCAACACTAGCGCCTCCTATCAAGCTAGAACAACAAGAACCAAATTATAACTGGACACGGATCTGGCACAATGCCAATGTAAGAGGTATTGGAGCAAACGAAAAAACAACTTGGTTCACGGTCATACACAACATTATAGATACAAAATACAAAAGACATAAGTGTGGGTTTAGCATAGATAAAATATGTATACAATGTGGTGCAGACGATACTTTAGAACATCGCATTACGAAATGCACTCATAGTAAAAAGATATGGTACAAATTACAAAAATTCCTGGGATATTTTACAAGGCAACCACCCGTAGCAATTAATATTAAGATGATTACTAGACCAGATTATGCCTTTTTCCCACAAACAAAGAATAATGCGATAAATTGGTTCATTGCACAAACATTAATATATATCATGTCGATTGAATCTGAACATGATCCAGGTTTCTATATACAATATTTAATTAGGAAATATTCATTGTTACAATGTGAGATGAGAGTAAACAATTATGCTAGATTTATAGAACATACTTTGAATAGAGAAGTAGAATTGTAAAAAAAAAAAAAAGTAGAAACATTTGATGTAAAATGTGTGGCTAACGTATTAGTGAAATAGGCAGTGTATTAGTGAAATAGAATAAAAAAAGTTAAAAAAATGGTCAAGACGTTCGCTTCTTAAGTGAAAGGTCCCGGGTTTAAACCCCTCCTGGGTCAACGCTTTTTTTTTCGAAATATATTTTCATATGCTCGTATTTATTATTAATAATTGCTTTTTTTGCATTTTTCGTACATTATCCTAAATTAGTGACCATGGGAAAGTGGAGGTTAGGTAAGGTTAGGTGCGGTCATGTATCTTTACATTTTCAAATTCCTAGCGCGAGATGCTCTTCGACTTCCGCCGTATTTACTATTTTAATCCCCATGTGTCCCGGAGGCTTCTCGCCGCCTAGCTACTACGATGGTGGTGGTCTGTCTACGAGTGAGTTCCGGATCTCACATGGTCGTTTATATAAAGTAACGGACTCTCGCCAGGATAAGCAGATATTACGTATGGAAGACAAATCTCACACTCTTTGGCGACCAATCCCAGCAAAAGAGCGCTTTTAAGAGCTGAAGAATTGAGTACTTTATAGCCAGAAAGAAATATTCAACTTGGTAAAACGTTTAAAAGTTGATAAAAAAAAGGTTCCCCTAATTATACAAATTAGTACAATACACATTGATGCATAATAGACATAATTAGGACATACATGAGAATTCAAAATACACAATGATTTTATTAATTTATCAAACTGTTTAACTTTGCGTTAGAATATGTGATTATAAAAATTAAAGGGGACAAAAAGGGGCTATCATTGAATGGTTTGAATCAACTGTTCGTATACGCGGATGATGTAGATTTAATAGGGGACGATATAGATGCACTACAAAGCAACACCGATGTCTTAGTAGAAGCGTGCGATGAGATAGGTCTGCAGGTAAACATAGATAAAACAAAATACATGATAAAAAGCCGAAACACAAGGAATGGAGGAAATAAAACATAAGAATTTGGGATGAGGTCATAGAGAAAGTAAACAAATTTAAATATTTGGGAGCATACGTAACAAGCAAAAATTAGGTCGCGGAAGAAATAAAAAGTCGCTTAGTATCGGGGAACGCATGTTTCTATTCAGTCCAAAAACATCTAACATCGTGATTAATATCAAGGAAATTGAAATTAAAAATATATAGAACGGTTATTCTGCCGGTAATACTTTATGGTTTGCGAAAGTTGGAGTACGACCCTAGCAGATCAACATAAATTACGTGTATTTGGAAATAAGGTTTTGAGAAAGATATACGGGCCGAAACGGAACGAGATGAGTGGAGAGTGGAGGAGACTGCATAATGAAGAACTCCAGGGACTGTACAATTCACCAGATGTAAAAATAATGAAATCGCGACGACTAAGGTGGGCAGGCCATGTAGCTCGGATAGGGCAAAAACGAAAATTATATTCTATCCCGGTTGGAAGGCCGGTTGGAAGGAGGCCATTGGGAAGACCGAAAGGTCGTTGGGAGGACAATATTAGAAGAGATCTTCGAGAAGTAGGTGTTCGTGATGAAAAATTGCTTGATATTGCCCAGGATAGAATCCAATGGCGAACGTTTGTTACTACGGCGATGAACTTGCGAGTTCCGTAAGCCATAGAGTTAGTTACATGATTAAAGATACTTTTAGCCAACCTTACTTACTAATAAATTGAATACATACCTACATAATTATACACATATTAATTTAATATATATACATTATAGCAATATTACCAGGAACGACACGTAACGTGTATACCTGTTCGTTACACCATGTAAAAATCGATACTTCTTTATTAGTCCACGTTCTCTTCTAAGCAACCAGTTCTGGTGTGTCACTTCTTGACTTGCAGTTTTCGTTATTAGATTTCCCTGTTACCTGATTCATAGCTACACTTTAAGAGATGACACACTCTAATAAGGCGCCCATGTAGACATATACGGAAACGTGCTGATGTTATCTGGACGCAGCTTCCTGTCATTTTATGTCATTGTAAGCTGTATGGAAATGAGACAGATTTTAGCCTGTACGGATCTGTACCAAATTCCTGATAAGTCACTGTTAACATTTTTATCCTGTGTTCTTAGTTCAGATTCCATTTCATTGATTTGAAAATTATGAATATTTCAATATTATTTTGTGTTTGTAAAGGTTCAGCAAGTTCTCCCCTAGAAAGTAGAAAAGAAATAAGATTTCAGGGAAGTATTTATAGGTATCTGGCAACTTCATGCTTCAATTTCCACAATGCCAAATTCCAGAATTGGTACTCTCTTGCTTTGCAAATACAAACGATAGGGCTATCGGAAAGATAAAAGCCTAATTTTTCAGAAGTTAACGTTTAAGAAAATACCGTAGTAAATTGTAGTCTAATAAACTTTCTGCAGCAGTGTGTAATAAACAAATATAATATGCTTCTCTTCATGG
>JAGDQP010048854.1:0-14645 GCA_022664845.1 Lepisma saccharinum
TGTCACATTAGATTGAAGTTCCTTTGATACGTTTAATAGAAATAGGAGTTAATTGTTGCTGTGTGAGTAGCAAAGTGTGTACTATTATTTTTACACGTATACTAACTATCTCGTTAGTGAGTATACATTTAAACAAATATACTTGCCAATTCATTATGTCCGAGTCGCTGGATAATTATTTATTTATTTCGTTCCAGGAGAATCATTTATACAAAAGAAGAATGGTTACAATGTTCCATCGCGTGGTAATCGAAATAATATTTGTTTGTTTTTGGAACTGCCTTGCACTTCATATTACTTTGCAGGCTTAGAGTAACTTCATCCTTTGCTACAAATTTAGAAGGAACAAATATATAATAATTGTAGAAGTATGTCTGAGAATAGAAAACCAATATCAAACGTTTGGAAAACTGGATATACTCATTCTACTGTGTCGGCTATAAATTTAACAAAGATAGAATTGAATCCAGATGCTAAGCTCGAACATAATCCTCTAAGTGATTTTAAAATGCAAGAAGCATGTGAGAAAACACAACTGTTGATATTGCCAAAGGACGAGGTAGAGTCTATACCCAGCAATCCATCAAATAAATCAGAAATGGTCTTGATTTCAGAGCTAGTAAGGCCTATGGATCAGAAAAAGCCGTTGGCAGAAGTTAAAGAAGAAATAGCTACCAATTTTAATCTTAGTTTTGTATCTTCTGAAGTTCATTGTCCAAGTATTTCAACTTCTGCTTCAGCTAGAATAGAAATCAATAGTCTTAATCCAGTAGTTGTCTTGGAGCGCTTTCCTATTCCTAATACCTGTTTGGAAACGATCAACGCCGATGGAAGTTCGACTCAAGTAGTAGACCATGTCAAGAATCGAAGACTGAATGAAATAAGGTATGTCCTTCTATAGTTTTAAAGTGTAATTTAATTATTTTTGGAAATACCTTAAATTCTAAACCACACTTAATTATTGCAGATTTCTTTCATTTCCTAGTTAACTGTTGACGTTTCCATAGTTGGATAATGTGCAGTCCATGTTGGAGGGCTTAGAACTCACCACCTTATGTTTTAAATGCCAGTTTGAGCTTCGATTTGGGTAAAATTTAAACTGGATTTTGAATGCAAAAGTGACGCTGAAGATTACGTTTGAAATAAGAAAAGTGAGCTTCTGAGTTGTTATTGAATCTACTTTTCTGAATGTGTATAGACAAGCCAAGTAGATTAGCTGAATGAGAAAGTAATAACCAGATTGTGGATTTGATCTGTACAAACGCAATCTAGCGCTGCGATGGCACGGCAATAAGAGTTTAACCTCGATGTTTGTAATCTCCAGTAGGATCTTGTTTAATGCAATTTTTATTTAAGGTGGACAAACGCCTAGTAGATTTTTCTAGGGATTTTTTCGTCTGCTCGCAATTTATACCTCCCTGCGATTTCCCATAATTATGCATTCGACCTAAGTCAATGTTGCCTAATATGTCTTAAATTCAATTTAATTAAAATGAACCTCTTACTGCACCTTTGTTTAGAAAGAAAGGATGCATTTTTTGTATATGATCACCTATCTAATATGTGCAAAATTTTAACTAAACATAACAAATTACTGAATGGGAATGTTTTATACAATATTTAAGATACGCATTTTTATTGTCTTGATGGTCAGTGTAAGTTTATTGGGTTTCCAGATTACGAACGAAACTTTCGGCGATGCTATTTCGGTTCTCGAATATTTATGTTGGCCAACTTTTTAAAAAACATAATACGTTATAAAAAGGTTATTTGACTTGCAATTTGCAACATTTTCATCTCATTTTCAGGCTTTCGGTAAATGTATTTTTTTACAAATACAGGCATATACGTACAATACTTTTTAAACACTAGTACATTGAATATCGAAATGTATAAATAATAAATACTTAATTTGATAACTATGACAATATGGCCTTGCATCTATCTTGAATGAAGAAAAACAAAACTTTCTGACAAGACTGAATACTTTAATAAGAAAATGAATTTTAAACATAACTGTTTCGGAAGTATAAAAAATAGTTTATAAAGAAAAGAGATCGCTTTTTCGTTCCACCAATCAGGAGTCTTTACTTATTAAAAATCCACTTTTCTTCGCCTGCTACTGCCTTTCCTCGAGGCGAACGTACCTGACTCACCTTTCAAATCTGATGAGTCATCATATCATAAACAACTTTGTACTGATAATTGGCGGAAACACCTTAGTTTTTAAACGAGTCCCTCACTACACAGGTTTTAACAAAAGAGCTTAATCATTAAATATATATTTATATATAAGGTTAGTTACTTTCTCACAAATTAAAAATACGTAGAATACAGAAGTAAATAAGAATAAACCATTAAATTAAATCATAAATAAAAGTAATAAACTTCTGTAGATAAGTAAAATAAAGAAATAAAATTAAATAAATATTAATACTCTAGTATATACTATAAGAATTGCTGTTAGTGTCCTCATATTGTTCTCTATTTCCTCATCAGTTTTTCCTTTTTCAAAATGGCCTCCCACACTTCATCAATACTATATCCACTGTTCCAATGATCGGATAACTCTATTATCCTTTTCGTTTCAGTGCACTTTCTAACTAATTGCCTACATTCATCCTACACTATTGTTAACCGTTCCCAGTTAACTTCATGACCTATTTCCCTGACGTGCTTGAAAATAACATAAGTGTCCCTGCTTAATCTGATAGCATTATTATGCCGCTTTAAACTTTCTTCTAGCTTCTTTTTGGTTTCACCCACATAGAGCGAATCACACTTCCTACACGGCACTGCATATATCCCTTGTCGCGAGTTCGCTGTCGACCTCATCTTCTTCTAATGATATCTAGTATCCTCATGCCGCCATTCCTGTATGTCTTAATCCGTTCGCTCTTCAGAATTCTTCTAATCTTCTGTGTGGTTCCCTGCACTTTTAATGCAGTGCCATCCGTTCTTTTGCCTTCTTTGTCTTCCTCTCTCTTTTTTCCCTTCCTTTTCCTTCTACTTCTCTTCCTGTCCTCGTCACCGTAGTTATTCGATTCTAGCTACTACCATAGTCTTTCAGTGTCTTTTTCCTTTCGATTCTCCTCCATATTTATCATGCCAATCGTTTCTTCCATATTCCTATTAATATTAAGTCTTTTTTCCTCGTCAACGTCATTTCCCTTATGGCAGTAAAGGCACGCTGCACAGTCCTTCTGGAACCACGACGTTTCAAACTTTCCTCACCCTGTTTTCGTTATATTTATATCTAAGAAATTCAATAAACCTTCTTCTTCCATTTCTATACAATATAATTTCCAATTCCTATAACTCAACTATCTAATAAAGATTTCTAATTTCTTTCTAGTACCTTCTAACGCTCCAAAACAATCATCTACGTACCTGCAAGAGACCAGTAATTTATTATTAGCTTTTGCTATCACTGCTTTCTCCAATTCGTTCATCATTAATAATGCTATTATTGGGGTTATACACGAACCAGTGCTTAATACATCCTTCATTTTCACTATCCTGCCATTTATTTTGCAGAAATTATTGCCCATAAGACCATTAACGCCTTCTTCATTCTTACCTTGTTCCAGTTCTTAATTTTCCTGTCTTTCATCACACTGTTCACTACTCTAATTGCCCACTGTCCGCCAGAAAGATATTCCTTCTCAACAATATCAGGAAAGAAGAATTTTTAAGCCTAGGATACAAATTTAAGGTAGCGAAAGTAAGACAGGCATAGAAGAATTGGTTTATGTGACGGAGGAAATTTTGCAGTACACAAAATATAACGAAGAGCAGAAGAGAGTGAGAAGAAAAGAAGTACAAGGCTTAAGAAGAATAAAAACAAAATATATAGTGGTACAACAAGCGGACAATGGAAGTGCAGTAGTGGTGATTGGAACATGATAAGAAGAGAACTCGGGACAGTTGAATTATAGTACATACGAGGGCGTAGTGGGAACAGGAAATGAAGAGATTCAGATAATAGGACAGTTGATGGAGGAAAGCAAAATAATACTTTCTCAATGATGGTGAAGAAAAGATAGCGAATATGAAAGGTTTCCCCAAAATTCATAGGAAGGAAGTCAAACTAAGACCTGTATTGAACTATAGGATGAAGTTTAATGGAAGGCTTGGAAAACAAGGTTACGAGGATCGCAGAAGCTCTAATGGA
Organism: Lepisma saccharinum; assembly: GCA_022664845.1. NCBI lineage: Eukaryota > Metazoa > Arthropoda > Insecta > Zygentoma > Lepismatidae > Lepisma > Lepisma saccharinum. The sequence continues at coordinate 4,175 of JAGDQP010048854.1, forward strand.
AGTTCAGAAAAGCAGGAAGGTGGTTAATTCCGCAGAAGTGAGGAGATTGTTGGAGGATTTAGAACGATAAAACAAAGGACTAGCATGTTTAATGTGGACATAAAAAGTATGTTTTCCACCCTCAAGAGAGAAGAAATCCTGAGAAAAGTGGAAAGTGTGATGAAAGACAGCAACAATGAGAGCTGGGACAAGGATAGCATGAAGAAGGCGTTAAGCTCTTTGTGGGACAGTAATTCCTGCAATATAAATAACAGCAAAGTGAAAATGAAGGATCGATTAAGCATTGGTTCTTCTATAAGCTCGGTAATAGCATATTTAGTGTTGAACGAATGGGAGAAATTATTGATTTCAAAAGGAATGCTTAATTACTGGCCTTTGGTATGTATGTATATAATTGTTTTGGAGTGTGAGAAAGTACCAGGAGGCAATTCGAGAACATTATTAGATTATTACATGATAAAAAATGGTCATTATATTGGAGAGAAATGGTAGAAGACGGTGTATTGATTTTTTTTTAGATGAAGATTTATGAAGATAAGGAGATCAGGGAAAGGCAAGTTCGTAACGTCGTGCTTCCAGAAGGACTGTGCAGCGGGTGTATACTGCCATAAAAGGAAAGACGTCGACGAGAGATTAAACTGAACTTGTTTAGGTATATGGAAGAAAGAATGTGTATGAAAAAATATGAAATTGGTTCATAAGTAGAAAGACATTGAAAAGCTATGGGAGCAGCTAAAAGGGAGTTGTTTCGTAGACGTGGACAGGAAGAGGAGTACGAAAGAAAAACAAGAGAGAGGAAGATAAAGAAGAGGATGGCACGGCATTGAAAGTACAGGGTCTATCACAAAATAGATCAGAATAGTTCTGGAGATGGATGGGTTTAAGACATACAGGAATGGCGCCATAAAGATACTAGATACCATTAGAAGAAAGATGAAATCGACATCGGACTCGCGACAAATGGTTTATATAGGAAGTTCCGTGTGGGATGTGTGATAGGGTGTATGTGTTGGAAATCAACAGGAGGCTACAAGATCGTTCAAATCAACATAATTATGATCTCAGATTAAGGAGAGACACTAATGCTATTTTCAAGCACCTTAGGGGAACGTGCCATGAAGTTAACTGGGATGCAGCATGAATGTAGGCAATTAGAAAGTGGAAAGAAGAAAAAAGATAATAGAGGAATCGATAAGGCCGATATTGATGAAGAGCGGAAGGGCGTTTTGAAAAAAGAAAGAACCAGGAGGAAACGATAACAATATGAGGACGCTTGCCGGCAATTCTTATAGTATTTTCTTAGAAAGCTTTATTTTTTATTTACTTTCAATTATTTATTTGCACTTGTTTTACTTATTTATATTTATTGCTTTTATTTATTTTTTGATTTAATTGTTACTTCGTTTATTTCTTATTTACTTTTGTATTCTTTGTAGTTTTAGTTTGTGAGAAAGTAACTAACTTTATAAATATATTTATTGATCATTTAAGATCTTTTGTTTAAGCCGGTGTAGCGAGGAACTTGTTAAAAAAAGTGTTTTCGCCAAATATGACTTCAAATTTGTTTGTGATCTGGTAGTTCGTCACATTTAACACGGGAAAGGCAGGTACGCTCGCCCAGAGAGAGAGCAGCGTTAGGGGAAAAGAACATTTAATTAGTAGTGATTCCTGATTGGTGTATAAAAGAACGATCTCCTTTCTTTATTGACCGTGTTGTTATCTATATTCAGTTCTGGAGTGTAAACTGAGGGAGGAAGTGGTATACTTCCGAAACCGTTAAATTAGAAGTTCTTTTTATTCAAGTATTTGCCTTTGTCAGAATTTTTTTTTATTAATTTGAAAATTTAATGCCAATTCCAGGTTTCGTTTTATATCTTCTACAAGATAAAATTGAAGAAAATAAAAATGCCTTGAGACTACAGTAATGTTTATCTTCCTATATATATATAAAAATATTAGGAAATTGTTCATTTTTTTAAATGTAGCTGTGGAATTTCTCTCAGGTTTCTTAAACATATTATTTTATGATTTGGGATGATAATTTAAAATATATATCAAATGATTATATTTTATATAGTAATGACTTTTTTATTTAAAATGTCGAGAATTTTACAGATTATTTTCGTTTTAAATAAAATTTCAATGGAGGTTCAAAGAATTGGAAAAAGGTTGCGGGTTCTTTATACTACTTTAAAACTTTTGTTGCTATTTATTGATTAACCTCACACTAACTAATGTAGCGAACTGATTCAAAATAAACAAAAAAAAATATGAAAGTCAACTTACCTACACGCAAGTAGTAGGAGGGTCACTTGAAATCAATTTGTGAGGAGTTGCACTATTTACCCCATACCTGGCTGATAACAAGGAGTCAATTTTCAAAAGGTGTATGATACACTGTGCTGTCGTGTTGATTCATAATGTGTAAAAGGCTATGATCATCTTTTTTCATCCCCTTCGTGAAACACTACGAGCATATTTCGCATCCCCTATTTATAAAAGACTACGAACACATTTTCCAACCCTTATTTAACATAGCACACTTTTTTTGCAACCCTTATGCCTTACAACATTATGGAAGGTTACAGCACTTTTTTATCCCCTATTTAACATAGCAAAAATTACCTATCCCACACATTTTATAAAAGGCTACGACCCAGATGGAACATAACAGAGATTACACAGGCAACGGGTTCATAAGAACAGCACATACGGTCCATCCCCCTATTTATAAAACACTACGGCACCTTTCTCCAACCCCTATTTAACATAGCTGAGCTTATAACAGAAACTTGAAGTCAGTTTCTATACCACACCATATAACCTAGGCAAAGGTTAAATATATCTCGTAAACGGCTAGACATACTGAAATTTCGTCTTCACATTTAGTACGTGGGCATCGAGTACTATTTGTGAAAAAAATAGTGACCTGGAGGTCAAATATTTAACAGTGTATATCTCGTAAACAGCTAGACATATTGAAATTAGGCCACATACCAATTGTGAAAGCAGAATTTCAATATGTCTAGCTGTTTAGGAAATGTAAACTGTTAAATATTTGTCTTTTGACCTCGAGGTCACCAATTTTTCTACACATAGTTCTTAATGTTCACATGCGTAAGTTATGTTATTCTGCTATGTTAAATAGGGGATGAAAAAAAGTGCACTGGTATAAACTCTTCTATGGTGGTTCGTAGTCTCTGCTACGTTACATAGGGCTGGAATGGGTTCATGTGGGGTTAACGTAACTAGCATATATTCCTGCTATGTTAAATAGGGGCTGGGCCGTAGCCTCTGTAAGAGTTGAAAAAGAGCTTAGTAGCCTTTCATGTAATTTTTGCTATTTTAAATAGGGGTCCTAGCTTTTATAAAATGTGTTGTTAGGTAATTTCTGCTATGTTAAATAGGGGATGAAAAAAGGTGCCGTAGCCTTTCATAGTGTTCTTGGAGGCCGTAAGCTATGCTGTGTTAAATAGAGGTTCATATCGCATCTGTGCTATATTAAATGAGGGTTGCAGAAAAGGAGACGTAACCTTTTATGAAATGTGTCCTTTGTTAAATAAGGGTTCGAAAATGTGTTCGTAGTCTTTTATAAATAGGGGATGCGAAATATTGTCGTAGCCTTTCAAGAAGGGGATGAAAAAAGGTGCTCATAGCCTTTTATACATTATGAACCAACACGACGACACAGCTTATCATACAGCCTTGGAAAATGGACCCCTTGCTGTCAGTCAGTAGGTGGAAAGTATTGCAACAGATCACGAATTGATTTCAAGGGGCCCTACTACTACTCACGAAATGTTTTTTTTTAGCTAAATTTAATACATAATTAATAATAAATCCGTTAAGATATATATTTTTTTGTCAAAATGTTTTCGAAATCGCTAACTTTGAACTGGTTTTTGCTTTAGGGAGTCTGGGTTCTCAACTGTGGTAACAAAGTTTACAAGACCAGAATCATCAATTGGCAATGAGACTAAGAAGTTCCTGACTGAAAATTATGTACAACATGTTCGATTAGCCAGAAAGAAAGTATATACGTTCGAACAGTGTGACAAGTCATTCAATCTGAAAGGTCATCTAAGTAACCATATGATAACTCACAGAGGAGAGGATAGGTACATATGTTCCCAATGTGGCAAGTCATTCAGTAAGAAAGGTAACTTGGAAACGCATATGGTAGTTCACACAGGAGAAAAGCGGTTTAAATGTGTGCAGTGTGACAGGTTATTCAGTCTCAAATATAATTTGAGAAAGCATATGAGAACTCACACAGGAGAAAGGCAGTACGCTTGTTTGCAGTGTGACAAATCATTCAGTGCGAAAAGTAGTTTAAACATTCATTTGACAATTCATTCAGGAGAAAAACGGTATAAATGTGGGCAGTGTGACAAGTTATTCAATCAGGTTGGTAGCTTAAACACGCATATGGTAATTCATACAGGAGAGAAGCGGTTTAGATGTGGTGAGTGTGACAAGTCATTCAATCTAAGATCTAATTTACAAAGACATATGATAATTCACATAGGAGTTATGGGGTACGCTTGTTCTCAGTGTAACAAATCGTTCTGTGGGGAAAGTAATTTTAGAAGGCATATGCTAACACACACAACAGAGAAGCGATATACGTGTGGGCAGTGTGACAAGTCTTTCAGTCTGAAGGGTTACTTAAAAATGCACATGGTAATTCACACCGGAGAGAGGCCGTATAAATGTGTGCAGTGTGACAAATCATTCTATCGTAATAGTCATTTGAAAGGGCATGTGATAACTCACACAGGAGAGATGCGGTATACATGTTCGCAGTGTGGCAAGTCATATAGGCATTCAGGTAGTTTGAAAATGCATATGATATCTCACACACGACAAAAGGAGTACACATGTTGGCAGTGTGGCAAGTCAATGAGTCATTTAACTAGTTTGAAAACGCATATGAAAAATCACACAGCAGAGAGGCGGTACACATGTTGGCAGTGTGAAAGATCATTCAAGAACAAAAGTGATTTAAAAAGGCATATGATAACTCACACAGGAGAAAAGCGGCATATATGTATGCAGTGCGACAAGTCATTCAGTGAAAAGCATAAGTTAAAAACGCATATGACAATTCACACCGGAGAGAAGCGGTATAAATGTTGGCAGTGTGAAAAGTCATTCAATCAAAAAGGTCATTTAAATAGACATAACATAATTCATGCTCGAGAGTAGCGGAACACATGTGAGCAATGTGAGAAGCCATGCGAAATAAGTTACTTAAAAAAAACATATTGTAATTCTCAGAAGGGATTAGCGGTATAAATGTGGGAAGTGTGACCAGTTAGTTATTCAATCAGGAAGGTATTTTAAAAACGCATGTCGTAACTCATGCAGGATCGAAACGGTTTGGATTGGAACAATGTGACTAGTCATTCAATCATAGAGGAAATTTAAAAGGCCGTATGCTAACTCACACAAAAGACAATTCGTATACATATGGAAAATTGTCTAATGAAGAAGCAAATTTTAAAAAAAAGTATATTATAAATCATCCAAGAAAGAGGCCTTATATACGAGAGTTGGCAGTGTGATAAGTCATTAAATCAGAAATGCATGTTAAAAACATATACGATAACACACAGGAGAGGATCTGAACATATTTGGGCGGTGCGGCAAGTATTTTGTCTGCAGGCAAGTGCAGCTAGCTCAATGAGAAGGGCATGTGTTATCTCACGCTTAAACAAGCACTAAACATGTGTGAGCAATGAGGTAAATCATTGGAACAAAAAAGTTTCCCGAAGTTTCATGTACGATTTCACACAGGACAGGAGACAAACATGTGCAGTGGGGATTTTTTTTATCGAGAATGAGATCTAAACATTCTCGTAATAATTCACAGAGAACGTACTGCTGTGAGGAATGCTGCAAATCATTTTACGGCAATTGATACATCACAGGACAAAAAACTATTCATGTGAGCTGTGTGGCCAGTAATTCCAGTACAAAGTCGCGTATGGTATTCCACACAGGACGAGTAGTATCATGTGATAAGTGTAAGTCAATTTATCGAAAATACTATATAAGGATGCACATAGTAATTCATACAGGCTTAAAATCTTAATCCGTATGAACGGTGTAGTACATCACTTGAACAAAAGGTCATTCTATACAATGATTTCATAACTCACAAAGACCTACAATCGGGAAATGTTAAGTCTAAAAAATAACTTCACTCACACCGGAGTCGCATAAGCGGTTAAGTAAGTCTGGTTGTCACAAGACGACTTAGTACAAAGATTTAAAATTAACGATTGGGTCATGTTAATGTGAAAAACAATTCTTCCGAAATATACTGTAACAAGTCATTTAGTAAGATACAGCGAATTCAGTACGGAAATGTCAAATTAAATGGTGTTCAAAAATTGGTCTAGGATAATATTAAGTTTACTTTGCACTTGGTTCCATGAACATTTAACAATGAATGTTGCTACAGACAAGTTCAACAACATATTGCATTTAACATCAATGCATATTATATTGTCTAGGATATTATATTTGTAAATTACGCTATACGTCAGGATCTTAAATGTAAGTTAGAACATCTAATAACACGGTATTATATATCTTCCTCAGAATTATTTTCCAGAATTCTGACATTTGATCAAATAGATCTGCTTGTACTGCTGATCTTTTCGAATGAAAAATGGCTTAACTTGTTTGACATTGTCAGCATAGTAAACAAAATAATGTTTTTTGTAGTTTTATTGGTTTCCCGTATAGCATAAACTACTATTGATTTCTATTAATAATATCACTTTTTACTATTTTTTTGCACATTTTCAATAATAGATTTTGAGAATTGTATTTCACTGTAGTATGATTTAATGAAAAACCTAAGAACATAATATATTTTTCGTGTATGTATGAGATATATATGAACGAATGTATAACTCGTAATTATATTCAGTGTCGTGTCAATTTGATTAACTACTTGAAACACATTTTGAGCAGTTTAGAACATTTGGGAATTGCAGTAAATCCCATAGCATTATCTTAACTGTCCGATCGGAGGAATATTTTCGTGTAATATCGTTTATGCAGATTTTTACCTGTTAACTACACTGATGAGTTACCTATTATTCTCCCAAACAGAACGCGTAAAAGTAATGGCATCCTTGCAGAGTTCAAGTAGTATCCGCAACGGAAAACTTTCCGAAATTGCTTCGGGTATAATATACTCCTATACACCTGTAATAACAAGCTTTACTCTATAAAGTGTTACGCACTAGAACGACAATTTTAGATTCAGAAAATCATTTAAATATTTTAAATGTGTATGTACTGTATTTATTATTTTGCGGTTAACAAATTTAAATATGCCAGCGTTCCAAACGATAAACTGAATTTGAGTGTAAAACATACTTCCACGCGTCTACTGGCATGAAGATGTCTGGGTAAAAAGCTAAAAATGCAATGCCTTTATGAATCCCTTATTTTAAAAATATTTTTTTTTATTGAAATCATGTTCAGCCTTAAGGTTGGTTAGTAGACTTCAGTTCTAACCAACTTGGTGGTAGTTTACAAACTCTCCAATCATGCACTCCATCTTTCGGCAAGAAAGAACTTGAAGTTTCTATATTTTGTGTGTGTATTTTCCAAATTTGAAAGTCCCATTTATACTATGAATGAAATTGATATCTTTAATCTGTGGTGTCAGGTTTGAGCAAAATGCTGAAATTCTTCTTTTCTGTACACTACCCTGTGCTCCGAGTCCCTTGGAATACACCACTAAACATACTTACCGCGGCTTCGTTCACCGTAACTTTCACTTATGTCCTCCCCTCTCCCCCATTCTCTCTCTAGTGTTAGGAAACATTTGGAACAGCTCAGAAGCCCATCCTGCAAAATGATTTTCCGCAACATGTGCAGAGCGTAAGAGAATATCGAACGAAAGATTATTGAAAGTGAAGAAATGATTTATTTTCAGATTGACTTGGAAATCGACCAATGAACATAGGAAATATTTCGCTATCTGCTGTGCAAGTGTCCCGAGTTGACGGGGAATGGTTTCGTTTGTCATACGTTGAAAATTCCTTTCTTCGATTCACGGAGGAGACGGATTGAACGTAATAGATTGTAGGAAAGTTTAAACTTTAGACGCCATCCTTTGAACGCCATTTTCATTAAATGGAAGGTAATGGGAAACCATCATAGCTTGCCCAGAAACTTGTGACAATTAATCCCCTTCTGGAAGAACAGCAGTAATCATTAAAGCTTTTTTCATTTATACTTATGTTCTAGGCAGGCACTATTGGTCTAAGTCGGTCACATGCCTGTGGATGGCGTTCCCGGCGATTGCTCCTTCAGGAAAATTAAAGATGAAAGTAACGACCAGGCTTTTGTATACCCGTGGTAGCGAGGTATCATTATAAATGGAGTAAAAAAAGATATTGACAGATTACGATGAAATGGTTTCAAATGTATTTCAGACCTGAAACAGGTCACTGGGTAAATCGAATCACTTGGGTGAAATTTTGGACTAGGTCTAGGCCTGGGACTCGGCGACCCGAAGGGGAAAATTGGATTTCAATTCTTTTCTTGTGATTTTCGGGTTCTGAACACTATTTCTTTCAGTGGTGACCGGGTACGGGAATGTTCCACCCACAGTATCGAGAACACGACACCGAAATGTTACTAACAATAGTAGCATATAGAAATAGTGTCATATTCCCGGAAAGAATAAATTTAAACCCGAAGGTGTGGAATTAATTCCTTATCGGACAAGAAATCTAAATCTCACAAACGAGGATATTGATTATTTCAAACCACAAAAACAAAATCAGGGTTATCGGGTCAATTGGATCAAAAGGCGATCATTGAACCGCCTGGTCGCAAATCTGGTCATTATAGGTTCAAGACTCCGATCATTACGCAAATAAGTCGCTTCATTCAGGTGAAGACCTAGTATATTAGGTCAAATTTGGGACAGGGTCAGGCCGATCAGCTCCGCTGTATTTGAGGAAATTATATGATTGAGTATATGTACTTGACAGCCCCTAACGATTACTCTCATTATAATGAAATTCCTTTGTGAGAAGGAAGAAGAGGAAAAGATAAAGAAATCAAAATGGAGCATTTATTCGTAAATAGTAAGAAAGAAAAGTTATGCTACTATGAATGAAAAAGACAAAAACGTACCAAAAACGAATGGAACCTGTTGCCTCCTGGCCAGCGATACAACGCTTTATGTGCGTGGCCACATCGGCAACTGAGGAAAGTTTGAAAGAGTTTTTCTTCCCATCAGGTTCTTGAGAATAACGTTCGAAAATGTTTTGTATATATCTTACTTCTGACGTATTCTTGTATATTTTTATTATTGAGAAAAGTTGTACAACTATTAACTAATATTTTAGTGATTTTTTTTTTCGTGAATTTAAAAGTTAAATACATTCTACATACAAGATATTTCTTTGAAACGAACGCCACAGGATATTCCTTTGAAAGAAGCGCAAAATTTTAACTCTTAGAGGAAACAGTTAATGATATCTTGTAACTGCCAAACGATACAAGATATCAAAAAGTGTTTTGTCTAAAATTTGTTCAGAATTTAGAGGTTGTTTCAAACGAATCACAATTAACACCGGTTTATATTTAAAATTTGTAAGTTGCGCTACGTGGAGGTATTTTGGAACGCCAGTGCTTTCAGCAGCATCTTCATGTGATTCCGCATGTGCAATTTGGTATGTATATTTTTGTTTCAAATATGTGCCATTGGAGTCAAATTAAAGCCCTTGTACGCAGATTGAGAACCGCCGTGGATACAGAATGTACTTAAGTTTTCAATTCACCAATAAATCACTAAAACATTCACATATTAACTATCCATAAAAAGTAATCGTAAATAATAAAAACCATTTGCATATATACAAAATAAATAAAAGACCGTTACAGTTTTTAGAGGGAGAGGAACAGCATATCTAGGGACGAAACGAAGAGAAAAGGGACATTCAAGTTCAGGTGTTTCTTCGGGACGGGCGTAAGCCATAGTGCTGTTACCGCCCATACAATGCATTTTATCTTATCTTCAGGTGTTTCTGACTGCTTCTGCTTCTACTCAAAAAATTTCAGAATTTAAAAAAAAAATCTAGAAAATGGCGTCCATAAACGGCCCTTCGCCAGTTTGTAAACAATTCAGAGCACCACAGGGTCCATACTGCTCAGTTTAGGTGAAAACTAAAATGCAATCCTTATAGATTTTGGTAATATGCATCATATGCAAAAAAAGACTACATCCTAAAATGACTAATAGGACCCAAGTTAAAAATTATTTTAAAAAATCGAAAATTTCGGATTATATTTGGTAAAATTACAATTAATTTCTTGAGATACTGTTTTTGAGCTGTATCTTGATACACGATATGAAATACACGATATTGATACCTATTTTTAAAAGTATCTGATATCTATCAAGATACTCAAAATCGAGGAAAGATAC